>DWDX01000273.1:0-30803 GCA_018245675.1 Agara michaeli
TTTCGAATGGTGAAAGAATTTTTAAAATCGGTCCAGTAGTTTTTGAGCCTATTCATTACAAACAAACATACAAGCAAGGTTTTCCTCTTTATAATATTAATAGTGTAGATGGATTATGTTCCATACACCCAGGTTTATTGAAATCAAAGTTTAGATAAATTCATCATTTAGTCGCTTCGTATCCATGTTGTTGAAGGTTATATATTTTCTAGTCTTATTTGGTCCTAAATATATCGTTGTATTTTACCATTTTTCTATAGCTATAATGTTATAAAAATTGTGTACTTTTTCAGGTACCAGACCAGCCGACGCGAAGCACTAGAAAAAGCTGCTTCCACTCAAAATGGGAACGGACTCAAGAGAGATTAAAACGACATTGAAATATCTACATGTAGTACCTATGTGAAGTGTTTATGATTTACGAAATGCACTAAGTAGCTGTCCCAACCCGAAATACCTTGTATATTCAATAATAATATTATGGTGTTCGTGATAGGATTTTTGTTCTTATGACCACATACTAATTATGTACTAGTCTTAGTAATTACTAATTACTTAGGTAAGACACCAAATTTTACCCACTGTGATTTTTCTAGTCATCGCACCAATTGAGACATGGTTGAATTATTTTCTTTGCATCATGAATTTGCATCTTAAATATGAAGTATATAAATTATATGTTACTTGGTAAGGATGGGTTTCTGAATAATGAAAAAATTTTGTAATACCAGAAATGGATAAATAATAATTCGTACAACACAAGCAACAAGCATTTTTTAATAAAATTACAGTTCAAGCAAATCAATAAATAATTTTGTGTGTGTCTATTAGTTTGTACCCGAATCTGTGTGTGTGTTAGGTGAATGTGTATTTTGTACCTAAAGTGATATTAATTTAAGCGATAAGGACTAGATTCGTTTTGTGTTGTGTAAATGTGTGGTGATACATGAATATGTGATTAGCGGTGTGCTCTACTCAAATACACCGAAGATTGGGAATGTTGGATCTATGCAACGATTTGTCCACACTTTGTCACTGTTCAAACCCTGTTTTCTTCTGCATCGTGTTCATATGCGGCTATCATTACTGTTAGATGAGTCATATGATATGATGATCGAAATATATCTAAATGTCATACTATTGTATTGAAACGAACTGCCATTGTATATCAGTAGATGTAGATTTACAATTAGAGCACTTTAGACGGATAAGTACCTTTTTGTAATGAAGCACTTGATTTTCAGTGAATGTGCATGTGTATGTATGATTTGCTCAATCTTCACATTTTAATAATAAGCCACACACTGCACTTTGTCGTATGACTGTACCAAATAATATGTACCATAAATATGTTTCGTTAATTTTATTTGTTATAAAATATTTTGTACAATGTACACAGTAGGCGATTCTACTCCTATTAATAGCAATCTTTTAAAAAAAATATACGAATGTGGTACACTTACTATGAATAATTGTTTCATATTTTTTTCTCATTAAACCAACACCATGAGATGTTGTTACCAATGTTTTAAATGTTTGTGTAATTTTTAACAGTGCTAATTGATTATGTATCTGTAAACACGACCGTAAAAGAAAATTGTTATTCGTTGAATCACCATTTTTCTTGCTTAATGTTCACGAAGCAATTTATTGTACTTTCAGAAAATGCTGTTTTCAGCTGTAAATATCTATTTTAAAAATGTTTGCCCGATTAACAAATCTAAAGCAAAAAGTCCAGTATAATATCAAAAATAGGCCGTACACAAATATGCGAATGAAGTTATAATGGTAAAGTGTTGCCAGGTTCTCCTGGTACACTTATTTGTTAACGAAATCTGAAAACACCCAGAATAACTTAAATGTCACAATAATGCTGCAAATATTTATCAATATTATTATCTGTATTGTGAATGGTGTATAATGTGGTTTGAATAAATATTGTTAGAATTTACTGTTTCATTTTTTCCCTGCCATCCCATATCTTAAACATGCAAGGTATGTTTACGATCTGGCTGATTACCATGGCGCAGGCTCAAGGGCGGAACTGAGCACTTGCAGTCATAAAATTTGTTCATAAATATTCATTATAAATACCAGTATATTAACTAAGATCCGTTTTTATTACCATAGGTAATATAATTATATATCATATGGCTCCCTATGGCAACTAGTGTAAATAGTAAAAATATTTTATTTATTAATAGCTGGTAATGTATACAAGCATCTCCCCGAAAAAAAATTTAAAAGGATGTGATTCATTTAGGTCCAGAGTGCTTTGAGATTCACCCAGATACTATTGTACGCACGCTACGCCACGCCATTATTATAACAGCATAAATTATCCTTGAATTTGAAACAGAATAATGTCGATAAAGAAACTTAATTAAAAAACGATTTCCTGTTGTTATAGGTTTATTATTCGTTTTTAAACATTGAATAATAGTCGCAGCAGGCTATGAGTATGAGTGTGAGGACGCTATATAATTTAAATAATTTAATCTCTATTGCAAATTCACAAGTAACAATACAGAGCAGTTGGGATTCATTTAGCGAATTTTTATCATTTGAAATGAGTGAATGGAGCTTTTTAAATTCTCTAGCAAGTAACTTTCCAAACATAAAAAAAAAATTAAAGCTTCATTATTGTATAACAACGTTTTCCTCTACTTATCATAGCTCAGATGTATTTGTCTATGAAATTGTACCATGTTCTTGAGAAAAACATATGACCTTACCCTATCTTTCTTATGTAGGTACATTTTTTTCTGTGATTCCAAATGCTTGCTTGAAGAGATTGCTCATTAGTGATAAGACCTTTAGTTGTTCCTATGCTGTGGAATATATTTATTATTATTGCTATTGTAATATCGAACAAAAACATTTGTATGTTTTGTATAATATAATTACTTAAAATGTATATATGAATATATAGTATGTTTTCTCACCTAAAATACTGACATGCGTCTTCATTTCCTTCAGGCTGGATCTCTTCCCGTTTGCAACAATTCCAAAGCATTTGTTAGGTTGGTAATTGCTGTTTTAATATCATCATAATTGAGGGCACTGCTGGCCCATTTGCAGTATTTTTGGGCTTTTGCTATTTGATCTGGGCCCAGCGATGCAACTGTGGTGGAGTTATCACCGTACAGTGTATTTGATTGTGCGGGTTGAGGTTGCTCTGAGGGATCGTAAGGCACAAAACCACCAGGATTGGGGTCTGGGGTGTACGGTACAGGTGGTAATTGTGAAGCCGCCCTTATTGCAGCATTAGGATCCGGTAAAGAACTGCTGAAACTAGTCGGAACAGTCGGTGGTGTTGGCGGGGTGACATTTGTAAAGCCTATACCTTGATTGTCATCAGGCACATTTGTCCCGGCTGAGGTCTCTTCATTGTTTTGTTCTTCATCAGTTTGTAAAGGACCTAAAATAACCATACATTTATGATGATAATAAATAAACATACAATACATGCAGTAACTCCTATTTCTCACAGAGCTAGACAGAGACTTGCAGTTTTTTCTTTTATAAATCATCATACAAGCTTGTCTGTTCGGGGTACTTTTGAACTGTCCTTTTAGGGACTTCAAAATCAGTAAAAGAATAGAAATTGAGTAATATTAAGATTGTAGTGGCAGCCTATGGATATAATTTTGGCCTCACTCTGTATAGATTTGAGGTTCAACTCCTGGCACACATTAGAGACTCTATAAACTTGTGAGTTGGTTTAAGATTAAGTACCATTTGCTACAAAAAATATAATGTGGAAATAATTTACTCACACACAAACACATATTATTCCACAATATTATAAAAAGGATGTGAATTCTGGCAGCTCACATAAGTAGTGTGGCAACTTTAATCTTATCCCATCATTTTTTAGAGTGGATCTATGTCCATAATGGAATAATAAAAGTAACGATGATGATACCTGGAACTGGTGTCTCCCCATTTTTAAGGCAATTATGTATGTATGCTGCTTTCCATTTTGCGTACTTCCTGTTCTGTGCGGCTTCATCTGTCAGCTCTCCAAACGTTGTTAGAACATCATATATCATTCCAGCTGTGTAAAACGCTTTTACGACATTCCTACGAAAATCCATTCACTTATTGCTTAGTGCCTCTCAAATACAAAGACACATTACATTGTTCAAACTCACTACTCACTTGCCAAAGTTTTGTTCCCGGTCTTGCTTGTCAGCATATAAAAACAATTTCAGGGCATAATTTTCAAGATGTGCCTGGGCTGCCACCTCATTTGTAATAGCTTCGTTATCTTTGCTGGTCTTCTTAAACTCTTCCAGCCAGTCCATCAAAGCTAAATATAACATTAAGTATTAAAAAGATGAATAAATAAACATTGTACAAAAATAATAGTTTATTGTGATGAAATTAAATGCTGGTGAGTCATCATTTTGAATCTGTGGTTTTCTTAAATATTTATTGGATTGTTAGAGTGATTACATAATTTATGAATGAGATAATAGTGATACTAACATATGAGCATTTTTGTATCTTCAGACGATTTTGTTGTAATCTTGAGCCCCATTGATAGAGCATACAGCCTGCACCAGTAGGCGACAACGATGTCTCTGGCGTCATGCTCAGCTGCTGTTTTTAAATAATGCTGGATGCTTTTAAGACTTGGAGGGCATTCTAGGATGCTTGTCATTATTATACCTAAAACATACATAGGTATAACCACACAGCCAAAGTTGAGACAAATATGTAGTAATGGGAATAAAGATCTCTTTAAAAAGAAAATTTAATTGATGGTAGAGCTTTTTTCCTTATAAATAATCAAATTACAATGTAATAGTCGTTGGTTGGTTCTATGTAGAGTTAGTTATTTAACGATGGGTCAAGTAATAAAAGATAATTCAAACTGTCAAAAGTAGACAGACCTCTTAGAAGCAGTATAAGAAGTTAGGTAAACCCAGCTAGGTCGGGCCAAAAGCGCTGATAGTGCTCATATTTTAGTGCGATTGTACTTACACATGTTGAATGTAGTGGACCTATGTCTCTACAAGGTAGTAGTTAAGAAAGATTAAACAACAGGTCGAGTTACTTCTGTAATATACTAGCAACTGGTATCTACTATTGTGTTCCGTATCCCTGATTGTATGGATTTTCACAAAATAGACTTTCAGTAATGGATGTATCCACAAATATCAGTATGATAAACAGAAAATAAATTATCGATAAAATTTCAAGTATGTTTTAATCTAGAAAAACGAACGCACCTGTATATTTCCTGAATGAGAATATAGCAATAGAATTTTGTGATTAAATACTAAATTAAACCGAAATATACTTCGCAATTTAATTTAGTTTGTACAATAAAATAAAGTCAATGTAGATGACGATAAAATTTTGTCAACTTGACACATGACATACTTAGACTTAGAGGAATGAAGGGATATTATTGAAGATGACATCATTTTCAGTATTGTCCTTAAAATCACTGGAATTTGCCAAATTTTATATCACAATAATAACACAGTATGTCTACACTTATTATGTTTGCACAGTAATAAATTATTAATCAGGCTGTATTTATAATGTAAACCCGGTTTTAAAAAAAAACTTACTTTGTTTTAGTCTTTTATAACGTGTGCGTTGAGCATATTTATAAACTGAAGTCATAAGGATCCTCAGCTTTTATGATTTAAAAAGCCGACTTCAGCCGCCTTCAGCGTGCTTATGTCAAAAGAATGTCAGTAGACTTGTGTGTTTTTGATTTCATCACATTGCATTGAGTGTACTTGAATTTTAAAAACAGTAGGATCTAATACAAAATATACACAATGCCCTCCAAACAGAGAAAAATAGCTATGATGGGATACAGATCAGTTGGTAACGTAATTGTTCCATAAAACATTTGTGCGTCTCATTTATTGTTGTGACGTTTTATAATTATGTGGTGTATTTGCAGGTAAATCATCTTTGATCATACAATTTGTTGAGGGACAATTTGTTGATTCATATGATCCTACAATTGAAAATAGTAAGTACTATTGGATTATCACCGTCTCCCCTTGCTTAATCTAAGCTGTTTTAGTCGGTTCAGTACCATTTTATAAACATTGAACATATATTGATAGAAAATATATCTCGCAATGATTTTATACTTTGCTTGGGATATTGATTTTATGTAGAATATTGATTCGTTTATTTCATTACTACTGTCAATATTTACTCTTGAAGTGTGTTAGAAAAGAACACTATTATTTTATTTCGTGAACGCAATTTGAATGAACTTATTTGTTATTAATTTTTAGTTAATAATTCAGTACACGGGAAAAATGCATGAGTAAAATTTGCATATGAAATTTCGTGCATAGGTTCTGCTCATCTCATATTGATGTTAACGTTTTTATTTTTAATTATAAATACATATATATTAACAGTGATGAATTTAGATGAAGTACATCGGGTTTGTTAGAACATAGACATTTGGCACTGGGTGCTGTTCGACTGCCCTGTTAAGGACTTGGTATGATGGTTCAATAATAATAATTATTATTATTACATCTATATGGGTGTGAAGATTATTCCTCTATTTCCATTGTTAAAATAATAATTGATTTATTTCAGCGTTCACAAAGTTCATTCGGCTCAATTCGACTGAATATGAAGTGAAATTAGTGGACACAGCCGGACAGGACGAGTACAGCATTTTCCCTCTACAGTACAGTATGGACTTCCATGGCTATGTCCTTGTGTACTCAATCACATCGAGCAAGAGTTTTCAAATTGTACAGATTATCTATGACAAGTTGTTGGACATGGTTGGGAAAATACAGTGAGTATGTTAAGTGTGCATAGTGCAAAGTTCATGTATATATAGAGCATGTTGATATTATTATTTTTGTGATTCAATAAAAGGCTATAACACAGTTATATCTTGTCACCTTAAATGTTGCCAGTCTTTATAGAATGTGATTATTGAGCAGGCAGTCGTGAGTCATATCAAACGGCAATGTGGCAACAATATAATTGAATTGTTAATGCTTGTGTGTGAGTTTTACCTGTAATTCAGAATTTAATTGTTATAAATATAAGTCGAATTAATTTTTTTTAAGTTTCATTTATTTTAGGTAACAATAAATATGTAGGTGAGTAAGTAGCGGTACAGATTGTTTATAGCTTAGAGGTTTACAAATCAGGTTCTGACTCCTGAAGTCATGTAACCCAGACTGCAAAGATAAGTGCAGTTAAAAAAAATTAAAACATTATTTGCTGTAATGGTGGTCGCAAGTAGCTTGTAGTCAAAGTTTTGGATTACTTACTCCATAACTTTCTTCAAGGTATGTGATTTCTGCCAATCTACACTTAACTGACAATTAGCTAGTATTGACTGATCTCATTCTAATAGGAGATCAAATTGGTGTGGTGATAAAGAGTTAACAATTGTGGTAGTATTACCTACTATTATAGTATAGACTTCTTTTATCTACTTACAGTAAAGTCAAGCCAAGTAGCGATACAAAATGTAAACAAAGTTAATAGATGTCATTGACACTGATAGGATCTGCCAATTGGAATAACACATTACGTATTGATGCATTATTTAGAAAAAAATGTATGCCATATGATTTACATTAAAATCATCATTGGTATAAAAATTTACAGATTATAGACTACTAGCTGCCTGCCCTGGTAACGCGCGGATAGTACTTTGCTCTATTGTCAATAATTTCGGCGGTGTATGCGATATAACGATGTCTTTGTATTATTTTCACATGTTCGGTTACATTATTAAAGTTTTCATACGGCTAAAAAAAAAAATTTATGCAACACTGTGGTAGAAGCGCAATATGGAAAGAGATAGTAATCATTTTTAATCTGTCCATACTCAGGTAATTAGGTGATTGACATGAATGAGTAGTATGAATGATCTTGCAAGAATTTGTTTGTGTTTGGTGATAACTTTCGTACATATATATGTATGCAAAAAAAAATAGCCTTGAAATTTGAATCATGAGTTGTAGGATAGAGTTTTGTATTATCCTAGTTTAAGTAGACTTAAAGGTGATTATTAAAATTAAATGTTTAATTATTGGATTTTTTAAAAGGTGATTCATGTATTCATGTTAGTTTTATGTTTCGTTTTGACTAACCTTTGCCTTACTTAATTTCCTCATTCAGTCAACTGAAATGATAATACTTAAATAAATAATAATCAATAACTGGATGTAAAAGTACATGTTTGCAGCATTTGAACTTAACCTTAACTAGACTAAGCAATATATATATTAATAGTATTTGATATTAATCTTACATATCAGGCTCTTAAACATATAATATGTTACCTCATCATTAATACAGACATAGAATTAGGTAGTTACAGTGTTTTAGCTGTACATTCTTTGTGGCTCATTTTTATTGGTCGTTAACTCTGGCAATATACAAAAAGTGGGAATTCCCTCAAAGCAGGACATAAACCTCATCATAACTTCATAATATCAGAAATCATAACTTGGTATACATTTTTCAAGGATTCGGCATTATTGTTGATAGCAAGTATGTACATTTGTGTAGCGTCAGTTGACAACGCTACTGCTGCACGCTATTGGTTTCATTCCAGAACTCTCCTGCACCCCTCATCCAAGCTTAGAGAACTGAGCCTGAACCCTTAATTAGTGATTTGTTTCAGCTCTTCATTTTCAGTAGTGCCTGTTAGAGGGCTCCACACTTCCATAGTCTTTGTCTGGAAGCTTCCGGAGTCTATTTTTATAAGATAGATATGGAAATATGCATCGACAACACATACCGTGTTCACTACAATTGTATAAAAATAACAATGGGTCAAATACAACTTATGAGTCCATGAATGACTTAGTTATTTATTTAAATCACTCTTTTATGTTTCAGTGTACCCATTGTGTTAGTTGGAAATAAAACTGACCTCCATTTGGAAAGGAAGATCAGCACGGAGGAGGGGAAAAGACTCGCGGAGAAATGGAAGGCTGCCTTTGTGGAAACAAGCGCAAAGAGGAATGAGGTATATCTTCTCTTCTGTTCTTTAACACATTCAAATCTAAATAACAATTTCATTGAAGTTACAATATATCAAATGGTTGATAAACATTAGTTGAGCTTAAATTTTGAAACAGACATTATGTGCTATTAGTGTAGTTAAATTATATTAGTACCAAATTTCAATAGTTTTGTTTAGGTTTTGGAGGGCATGTTATGGAGTTGACTTCAGCTGCTGTAGTCAAATATCGGTTATTCAAATATTATAGCCAATTTTGCTTCTTATTAAGGTAGTTAAGTTTCGGCTGTAAAGGATTTTTAACTATGCTCATTACTTCCTAAAGTCTTAAGTTGCACATAGAGGATTCGATTCTAAGATCATCATATTAGACGAAGCTTAAATCTAAACCCGTGAGCTTTCACTGCTGCTTTTTTGTACCTATTTATTTATTTGCAATTTGTGTCGATTGTACATTAGCCGAAGGAACTTCGTTCCTACCTGGTGTTGTTTATTGTTAAGGCACATTCACAGGTTATGTAGTTTCTTTATTGTCATTGAAATAATCCGTTTTTTTTTTGTTTAAACTTTTACAGTCAGTGACAGACATGTTTCACGCTATGTTGTCGGAGATTGAGAGATCGGATGGTCATATACAGGAGAAGAATGGCTGTATCATTTCGTAATGTGGCCGACTGTGACGAACACAGTGCTTTTTACTTAAGATAAAGTGAATTAATTATGATATTTGTTCATGCACAGCTATTGTAATAGCGTTACGGATGAATGTTTGACCTTAATACGTGTATGTTATACAAATGTATAGTGCCGTTTTGCTTTCAGTAAATAATACAGAGTATCAAAAAGACACCGTATGACTTATTTATATAGTTATGTCAGTTTCGATGTATGTAGGAATGTCTCTATTTTAGCATCAAAATTTAAAATATAAATTAGCTATTAGCTCACACCCTGTAGGCGTGTATTGTCTATGGCAAAGTTGATTATAGGGTGATTCTCTTGATACGCTGTAATGTTTAATAAAAATGTAACATTATGTCGTGCGTGATGTTATAGAAGCAAACTCAATCAGCATTGATAAATATAATCATTACATTGTTATTTAGCAATATGTTGAGATCTATACATAGTTTCACAAGATGTGTACGAATGATTTGTATGTGTTAGTTAGTTGATTGTAGGTTTTTTCAATAAAAGTCAAAATATTTTCTACGTAAGTATGCGGTGTACATATATAATTATAACACATGTCATATTATGTTGAACAGTTAATTATTTTATTCAGAGAAAGGGCAATATATTTCTGTGATTTATTCACGTGTGCATATCTAGGGCGTCGTAAGGGGCGAGGGAGGGAGTGTTTCGGTTTTAGATCGTTGTAAAGATTGACTGTCCCTTACGTACGCGCACACACGAAAATACGCACAGTGTCACTATAACGTCCCTTTATACGCGTCGGTATTTATGTGTGTTTATGAAATGAATGTTGCTTGGTGTGCGATTTAAAAGGATAGTTTAATTGTATTAATCTCTATGAAAGGCGCTCTGTTCTGATGTTAATATGCTTGACGCACGGACACGACAGAATGCAAATGATCAGTGGAATTGTTCATTTGTCATCGGCAGCGGCCCGTACTTGCGACGATTGATGTCATTTTGTTTCAGGTCGTCTTAATATAATTACGCGGATAAAATTGAACAAGCAAACAGTGTACTCCTTGAAATCTTCATATATTTGTATTCAATCATAAGATTTTCATAACGTATGTTACGTCTCGGTGAACAAGATGCGAATTCGAAATTCGCGCCGCGAAATTTACTTACTTTAAAAGATCACTTGTAGTGAGTACTCAGTCGCATTTACCATTATCGTAAATAACCTGTAAGGATTAGATTTTATTTAACGTTACGAAAATACACCAGCAAGCTATGTTCATAGGTAGATTTAAATATTCCACATATTATGTATGTGTATCAAAGTCGAAATAAGAGAAAATAATCTGGTGCTAATTTTTCTTTTTAATTTTTTCAAATAGCAAAACCGAAAGAGTGATTTTTATAATGACATGCCTGTTTCGCCTGCCGGCGCGCGTGCCACGGCCGACGAATGTGCGTATGTCACGTTATCTCGCCGTTATGTAACCGTTTCAATATTACAAGCAGAAGTAGTCGAAACGAGTCGCATTTTTGAAGATAACGAGGTTATTTTTAACAATCGAACCGGAGCCAAATTATGTTTGTTAATTATTTTTGGCTACGAAATGATATGTGTATTTAGTTCGCCTTTGTATTGTAAATTTATTATAGAATCGATAAAGGTTGGACTATGGAACATAGGTACACATCACTGCAAGTGTACCTACACGTGAAGTGACCAAATGTAAACAATCTGAATGATTATGCTTCATATACTTTATAGTCTATATATTTTACGATGTGTATAAATCATTCTTCGGGATCAGATAGAATATTGTGAAGCATATTTAATTATTATCTGTGGTTTTATTTCGGAAAACAATGTTGTGTAAAATTATTCATTTTCACTATTCTCTTAAGTTTACAAAATGTAGGGAAAAAAAAAACTCGTGACTACTATCTCTATACCCCGGTGAGCGTATTTGTATAGGATCGAGCTAACGACGAGTGCTTTGAGTGTTCATGTGTATAGATTTATTTTTAATCTGCCGTATGCTGATCGTCTATATATTACCTGTGCGAGCTGTTTTAAAAAAATGCTGCCAATTAAATTAATTTAATATGATTATAAAAAAGAAAAACGTATTTTAATGTGTGACTGCAACAGAATTTAGTTTCCTAATAAAACATGAATATGTTATCACATAGTATGTTTATGTAAAGACAATGTTACTTATACAAGAAGGTTGCATTTAATTAGACCTATGTAGTGTTCAAAATAAATAAAACAATCGTTAGAATATGTCTATGATTACAAACATTTTATTTGTTTATGGTTCTGCGGCTTATGGCATAGCGCCCATACGTCAAACCGTTCAAAGTCACTTTTTTTTTTAAATATATTTCACAAATAGCGTTGAGATTTTAGCAAATACATACACATATTTACACATCGTGTAGTGAAACGGAAACTAGTGGTAATATTTAATTTCGTAAGTAATTAATTTTAATTGTTACATTTAAGGCGTTGTACATAGTTTTGTTTTGGTACGGTTGTTTGATCAAAATGTTTTGTTAATTATTCCACTTACGAAATTCCTGATCACGATATAAATGTAGTTACAGTTAACAGATTGAAATTCACCTAAAGTGGAATCATATTTTCTAGATAACTTTATTGTCTGTTACTTAATGTTGCAAACATACAAAAATAAAACAAAGTTGATATACATAAATTTGTCTCCTGTGAAAAGTGATACAACTTCACTTGTATTCATTTGCTTTTTTCAATATACTGTCATCAGAAAAAAATCTACTTTTCTTATATATATATATGTATATATATGTATACATATATATGTATATATACATATATATATACATAAAGTATAGAAAGATTATAAAGAATTTTTATATGCTATCATACATTTGTGTGCTTTGATATAAATACCGTTTTTTTTTTCAATGTTACTTAACGAAAATAAGTAGACACATTGCATATTGTAAAATATACTACACCACATAAAAGATTTTGTGAAATAATGGATGTTAATTTTTAAATTTTCTTAAATACGAGATAGCTCTACTGACACCCTGACTATTTGAAGATGTATCATTTCTCACACGAGACACCAAAATATTTTATCTTCGAACGGGTTTAAAAATGGAACAGTATATTTATTCGTGCGATTCTATTGTTCCGTCTTGTAATTATGTAAATATTTCTCCTATGGATGTGTACATTTATTATTTTAAACAAACAACTTGATACGTTTTAAGATCTCCACGTTGTTTTTTTTTTCTATTTTTACATGTAATAAAAATGTAAAATCACATAAACATTAACGATCAATACAACAAATTGACGTGTAAAGTGTGAAATATGTAAAACAACTTATAATTTTCACGTTGTTGTATTTCTCCAGGTTACAAGAACAAATATACATATATAACAACAGGCCATCGGCCAACGTTGTATCGATATATGTTTATGTATTTTACTACAAAATAGACGTAGTTAATTGTACATTGTGTACTATGAATGCTTTGTTGCCTATTCGAGATAGTTATGTGAAATGGGCACGAGTGTATAATCTATACATACATTAGTTTGTTTGGTGTGTAGATGAATAATTGTTCGATCATAAATTTTACTGCTTTCTCCTATAATCACCATGTGGTCGCAGCTAATTATTAATTTAATACTTAAAAAGAAGTTCACGTAATTTTATTTATTGCATAGGCTGTCATCTGTTCCGCTGCCTCTTCCATGAGTGTTATATCGCAGTGCCAGAGATGTGTTGTGATGAAAGTGGATTTTTCAGTGATTTTTAGTGAATAAAAATCTTTATAGCACTGTTGTTATTATAAGCATTGGCGTATTAAAGTAGAAATGACTAGAGCTCGATTGGTTTGTTTATACTTCGATTTTTTTTTACTGGCAACTTTGTTGTTTATGTATAATTGTCAGCAATATACAATGACATGGCATTGGCATCTAATGACATGAAAGTAATAGGGCGGCGATAACTAATTCTCTATTAAAGCCACAATATATGATAAACATTTTGAATCATCACTTGTGTAGGTATGAGTTTCATTTCATGAACATCGCTTACATGTATGGTACCATAACATTGTACTTATACCTTTTATACCACGGTATAAAACGTATAAAACGCCATCATTTAAGTATAATGAATGTACCACCACGCTTCATTGGGACTGCTAAATCTCTATGATATGATATTGTCTCATGTAACACAATTTTATTTTAACGTAACACGTTAATGATCCACGTCACGTGCTATTAATGCTCTGAAATTTTTGTCTTAATTAGTTAACTATATTAACTATTTATCATTAACTATTTTTTGTCAGCGTTTTTAATGATTTTTCAATAGAACATTGGTGTAATGTGCCTTGTGTGTTGACATCATGAGAATATTAATGTTAGTAGCTAAGGGGTCGTCCATTAACCGCGTGACGTTTTCAGAAACTTCTTAACCTGTCCTCCCCCTTGGTGATACGTTTAGTGAGTTTTTAGACTAACCCGCCCCCCATCATCCCCTCGAGGCAAAATCACCTGTTTTCTATATGTTAACTAACAAAGGATGTTAACAGTTAAATATTGTAGCTTTTAATTCTGTTTAATATTACGTTCCCAGTGATATTAATTTATATGTTCCTTACATTCTTCACTGTGTGGTTTAGGAATCGCCTGTTCAACGAAAAAATTAAATACACGTGATATCTCTCTACACCGCCCTCCTTTTTTCGAGCGTCTAACCTTACATGATTAATGGACGATACCTAATGCACCTATATTGAATCTATGTGCAAATTTGGAGCTCTTCGTATTTAGAAAGGTAGTAGACTCGATGAATATGGGTAGAAACATACTCGTATACCGCAAGAAATAAACTTCATTATTTATTCGAAATTATTGCGTGTGTATGTAGTCTCTTGTAAATTTATCTGTTCTACGGGGTTGCCATGTATAGCATAAAGCGGAAGTATTGCGCATACGTGTGTTTTTTTTTACCATCAATTAACCAAAAATAATATGTATATAATGTAACATTGTAGCGTTTACGTTCAAATGCTATTTACGGCTAAGCAAATACTTTTTAAAATTACCTACAGTCTATTGATTCGAGATGCGTATGGAGGCATCTATTATTATCGACTAATGGTAGTGACCCAAAAGTGAAATGTTTAATGTGTACTGTAGTATGATTATAATGCAGTGAACCTTAAACGTGTTTATTGCATAATTACTTAATAAACATATTACATTAGTAGCCTGCTTCGTTCATTGTAGATATAACAACATTATGTTGTTCGATCTTTGCTTAGATGTAATTTTAAATCTTTGATCGTCACATTACATGTCAAAGACTATGTTCAATTGTTAGTACCTTGTAGTAAATATATGCATAAATGCAATGCTAGTATATGCTCTGCATACTAACATTTTCATAAAAATATCTTGAAGTTAAATAGTCCTTCTTGAATGTGCAGTAAGATATAACCGTGGTCCTGAAACTTAGTCCAATTATAAAGTACTTAGATGTAGGTTACGCTGAAATTCTATCAAATGTTTATGTGGTCTATGTGCCTTTGGGAATCGTAAATCATCATAATTATGTTAGGTACTTGGAATACTTGTTCAATAATGCTTATATTTGCTTTTCTTGTGTTCTTAGGGTTCATAATTGTAAACAGTACTGTGTCCATTTGTGTTCGATTTATGTTAGCTTATAAGGTGTGCAGTTTTATAATCGTGGCAAAACTTATATAGAATCCTTTTTTGTATAATAATTAAATTATTGCAAGTATAAATATACAACCACTAAACAATAATAGATTATTTTAATTTCCTACTCCACTTATCCTAACAACTAATACATTTATAACCGCCAGTCCGCCATAAAACATCGTAGTTGCAGATGCACTCTCTTACATATAGTGAATTAAACGTCAGTGAGTTGTAGTTTCATCTGAGCAACCATAAAAAATCGTGAATTATACGCTTTTAATGTTACATAAAATAATTATAAATATAAAGTTACAGTTAAATGAAGCTAGGCACAGAAATACATCTGTAATTTAATTAAAAAGGGCAAAGATAGCTACTATCGTAATTATCGCCATGTATAGTGTGTGGTTTATTATTAAAAGTATATATATTTTTAACCATAAAACAATGTGAATCTTGTATATCTGTGATATGTTTTCGAACGTCACGTCAATATTGTCACTTTGACATTAAATTGTTGTCAACAACAAGTTTTATTGTGAAGATGGCGACCACCGGAGTTGGTTTTCGATGGTTAGATATTTTAGAAAAGGAATTTGATAAAGCATGTGTCGAATTGGACACATCTATATGTAAGTACTACCTAAATCCCATTAATTCACAATCTCTACTCTCACGCACAACGTCGATTTAACGAAGCTCACAGCTTTGACAGATGGTGAACATCATGCAATGAAAAAGTATTGTATTCATTTTCAGCCTATTACACATTTATTACCTTAAATTTTAGCATTATTGTTTACATACAGATATCTATATGAATTTCTAAGCATATTTATTATATTTGGGGGACATTTTCAATTGTATTTATATGACAATGTTATGTGTAAAGTTAAATGTACGTATGTATTCGATTTCAGCGGTTTTGGACACAGACGGAGATGATGGGGACATAATTTTCGGTGCTCGGCAGAAGATTGCTACTTTGAGTTCTTGCTTCGCCCAGCTTACGCATAAAGCGCTAACTATATTCCAGCATAGTGCCAAGCTAGAGGTAAGTGTTCAAGTTATGTAAACGTGAGCTTGGTAAGTTGAGTTCTTGATCATACTTCTAAACGAATTGACATTGCAGTTTCAAGCAATACTTTCAAAAATCCAATGTACTGATCTTTGTGAAATATTGTTATGCCTCAATTACACTTTATGGCTAAAGTTATCAGGTAACAAGTAACAACCATTATTAAAAGCAATGATTAGGGTATTGGCAACCCATAGTCTAGTCCTGTAATACTGTGTGCGTCTAGCTGTATCTTAATAAGATTGAAATAATTTGGTGATGAATGTTGATAACATAACTATGGTTTTTCCTACAGTGATACGAAATGTGCTACGTTATAGTCAGTACAAAATAAGAGGCTCATTTTGATATTTCTCGATCGAGATAATGAACTAGCTTTGTATGAACATAAGGTAGAAAAGTCTGTTGGTTTTTACATAATTAATTGTATGATTATGGATAAACAACGGCAGTGTGTAATTTATAAAGCATATTAAACCCTGTCCTTAGATTAACAACTCTTCAAAAACATGAAATGTTAGGTCTTTAATTATTTTAAAAGTCATACATGAACAACTTTTTTAGGTTAGTCAAAAAGTTCATCATGATAAGGTTTTCTTTATTCAAAAAACTAAGTACAATATTAAGGTACATATTTTCAAAATTAGCGAGGCTGGTACAATAGTGTTTTCAGGCCTTACAACCCTTATGATTAATGAAGATATTGTAAATTATATTGCATGTTAAAATATTGTATTATGCCACTAAAAATTATAATGTATGTTAATAACCATAGACAATATTTTGTATCAAATCACTAAGATGTTGTAAACAAATTGCCATTACCATAAAGGACATGATGGAACAATAAATATAGATCTTAATAAGAAGAAGAATATATACTTTGAGAATCCAATTGGGCACATATTGCCGTGTCCATCACTGATTCTGATGCAGATGGTATCTAGTTCCATTCCGTTCAGTCTTATAGGTGACTGACGAAATAAGTCACTTGTTTGTCACTTGAGATGACATACAGGTTATGTACTTTCTCAGCATATATGACACAACTCAAGGTTTTGTGGTGTATGGCTGTGAATGGAAAACTCTTAATTTTTATTTATGCACTATGCATTAGTGAAAATATTGTCTTTATGGGCATTTAAATAAAACTCTGGCCATACAGAAATTATTATATAATAACCTTAAATTTACATGTTTATCTACCCAGGACCTCTATCATATGGGTGTTTGTGTAGATGTCTTCGGTGTGCTGGTCTTATGACTGTCGCCTCTGTAGTTGTTTGCTTGTTGCTCGCATAGGATTTAACTTTTAACATCATTTGGTCTTCGTCCATAAAGTTGTCCATTTTGCTGGTATTATCAAAGTAACCATAATCTTGTTCATCCTCCTCCCATTCGCTGTCTTCTTGAGAATTTTGTTCGCTTCTGAAAATGTACATTTTTTGTACCGTTAGAAACGTAGATGTTACACGCAAGCACGCAATTGTTATGGTAATGATGAAGTAACTGTAGGTAAAATCTAATGTACTTACTTAATTCCATTGAGTTTCTGCAGAAGCCGATCCGCTGCCGCCGATACCTCGGATGCGGGGACGGGTTCGTCCGTGTCGTCGGTCATTCTCGCTTCTAGCTTTTGTAGCGCTGCATCAGCTCTATTAGTGAGAGCTATGAACTTCTCTGTTAGCTGTTGCAGCTCTTTCTCATTGAAGGTAGTGCGAGAAGCGTTACGGAACATAGCTTCAAATTTTTTGCAACTCGTGTCAGTCTGAAATGAAAATATTACTTACTCTCGTTCTCATGTTCATCAATATGTACTTTAGCCATTTTGTCGTTTTTTAATTTAATAGTGACATTACCTGCACTGGTTTGGTGCTTAAAAGCTTGATGATTTTACTGTCGTGATTACGCATATTTACTTGGATATTTTGAAGTTCGTGAAACGTTGCAGCCGTTCTGGAAATTGAGTTGTTTTTGTTAGAAATTTTCGCTTTTTCATTAACAAAATGCATGACTGATTGCGGTTTACTTACTTATTAATAAGAGAGTCAATTAGCCTGTCCAATACGTCGGCAACGTGGGTCGGGTCATCGAGCTGCACTCTTTGACAGGAGTCTACAAATCGCTTTTGGGTTTCTAGAACTTCTTGCATCTGTAAAAGATATAACTTCATGTATTACTCCATTTTATCCATCTCTGCAATCTGCCAAGCTTCATTAAGCCAGCATGATAGACAATAGCCTAAACTTTCTCATGGTACCAGGAGACCTATGTCCAGCAATGGAACAATAAAAGTGTTGAAAAAACTCATCTGTCATTCACATTAAGCATAGTTTTAATCTTGAAATTTCAGTGTATACATAAAAAAATTATGCTTTTTTTCTATTTTCGGAATTTCAAAAATACTATTTCATTTACATGTTTAATTCATTGTACAATTCAGTACATATTATGTAGTACATATTATTCAAAGAGTAGGTTATTTGAAAAAGTATAAAGATAACGATACAACATCTTGCAGTGATGATATTAAATGAGTGGTTGATGCAATAGTAAATAAAGGCGGCGTACGCCAATACAACATACTTGATACTCTTGTAATATCTCGATATCATTGGGCCATAATTTCTATTTTGTTCAAATTATCTTGCTGATAAAATAATAACACACATGACTATTGCTGATCATTTATCTATCTGGTGTGGCTGCAGCCTTCATCCGCGCCTTGAGGCTATGTCCCATTAAAATGTAAAGCCACAATAGCTTTACATACATATGTATGTGATATCGTTTCATATTTGCCACTCGTAATTCGGTCGGAGGTTTCGTAATGTTTAGTTCATGCTGTGCAGTACGTCGTCGCCGCGTAAAATGTTATCAGCCGGATCAGTTACCTTCTAATGGAATTTATAAGCTCGTTAAGCTGTCTCTGTTGGGTAGGCAACGTATAAAGGTCCGTGCAAGTAGTGAGTTTTTGCGGTGGGTATTGGAAAAATTTTTGTTTATTGAAATACTCAAAATATCACGTGAAATAATCGCTGTTCTATTCACTGTCATTGATATTGAAGATCTACGTTTTTTATTAGGAAAGGTCGCATGATATAGCAATTAATTGCTTCCTAAGTTCACTTTCAGTTGTTTTGTTATTCGTAAGGGAAAAGTAGCAGCACCTCTTCTATGCGTAAGTACGCTTGAAGCAAAGGAATAACTGCACAGTTAGTTCCCTTACAGGTAAACTGCACACATAGTTCTACTACGTCTAATGACCTTAATCGAGATACATCCAAAGTATCGCTGTTTCAGTGTGTGCCGGCTCCAAAGCCGTGGAGCCGCGGTTTGTCTTGGCGTTGTGCCAACATCCTACTACTTCCTATTCATTGCTTGTAATTTCGTTGAAGGTTGTGATATGTGCTGTGGTAACATTATCTTTATCTGTTGCACCAGTTGTAGTTTGTATGTCAGAGAAGTAATGGGATTGCCGCGTATTGTGCTAGCATACACAACTAGGTTTTTTTACGGGGCTTTCGGTTTGATTAGTTTCCATTGAATTATCGTGATGACGAGACATCGATTTAAGTTGCTTTTGTCGTCAGTTTACCTTTAAATCGATCTTGTACGTGTTATCGTTGAGACGCCTGGAGAAGGCGGTCTCCAGGTCGGCAGAGGAGAGACGCGCATCTCGTTGGCGGCGAGCCAGCGCTCGGAGCCCGTCGGCGAGCTCGCGCCGCGTGGCGTTCACCAGCGACATGCCGTCTCGCACCATTGACTCCAGCAGCAGTCCCCGGCGCCACGTATCAGAATAGGCACCGTTCACCTTTGCACATCAAAATATAACCTTAGTAAATTGTGTTAACGTAACGTTAACGATTCAATCAGAAATTATAGTGACAATAACGAAGATGGTTTTCCGAATCCCAGCTTTTGTATTTTTTTAATGAACTGATTGTAATGTAGTTTCTGATTCTTTATTTTGCTGCAAACTGGTTTTACGTCCTCGCCGTTTTATTTAGGGTTACAAGATTAAGTCACACGGTTTCAGATCGTGACTTTAAGGTCGCTCTGACCTATAAGTTGGACCGGCGCACTTTCCATAAAGTTCCTCGCTTAGAGTGTCGTGTTTAGTTTAGTGCTTTCAAGTCATGGAAAAGCTAATTTATCTGTCTAAACAAAAAGTTTGTAAGAAAATATGAGTTTCTAATCAAGCCGCCATTGTAGTGCGAATAGTTGATTAAAAAGTAATAGTTAAATCTTTAGCTGTTAAATAAGTGGCATTGTTAGAAACATGTCATGCTCCCTTATTACCTTTTCTAATAAATGCGTGTGGAAGTTTATTTGATTTGTTAAATTCTGTGCAATTTCCGCTATTGTCGTCTGGCTCTTTTGTATTATATCAGAGCTGTCCTTAATCGATGTCTGGAATAAAGAAAATAATAATTAATGTCCAATACGTTGAAAATAGATGTAATGTAACATCATGAAATGGCATTAAGAGCAGACCTGCACATTTGTCTGTAGCATATGCAGCCGATGTTCTAATCTTTCCGCCGCCAATTGTGCTCTCTCCAGTCTTAACGATAGCGTTGTTTCCACGCGGTCTGGGATCAATTAGAAATCTATTAGAGCATCCTATTTACTATTGCCTATATTAACGTGTCCACCATATTAATTTATACAGTTCGCCGGCCGAGTTCCGCTGCGACCGGATCCCGGGTGCAATTGATTGGGCGCTGTCCCTGTTTGTTTAATTGCGAATGATCTACGGTTGTGATATTGTGAAACTTGACATAACGTTGGGATTCTAAAATGGGATATGACACAGTGAGAATATGATTCGACGTGACTCATTGTTACATATTGAGAAATATGCCAGTTTTGTGTGGAAGCATGCGATATTTAGGTCAGGAAGCGAAACTGTGATGCACACATTTGCAGCATCAACATATTGGTAACGTTTCATTCATTCATGTCAACATCAACGCGCGTACGATTTAAGCCAGATCCGAGCCGGCTTAGTTGCGTTACTGAAGCTGGAAGACATTTGTATTTACCCAGTTTATCTTGAATGACGTCGAGGCGCCGCGCCTGTTTCACTTGCAATGCGTTTATGGTGTCTAATACCCGAAGTCTTTCGTCTATGCTTGATAATATGCTGGTCAAATCCTAAAAGTAATTTATCACCATCAATAGGCTTGTTTTATTGACATTATATTTTTATTGATAACTCCATTCAAATCGTGCAATGTATATAGAGTGAGAGCAATTTCTAAAAATAACGTAGCCTTGTACAATTTATCAGTTTCTCGAATGCACCGCTACGACTCTGCACTATACAAGTACAGTATGTTAAGGCCTAGTGGTGCTGGTTTAGTTCCGGATAAAGTGCACACTCAAGTGCGGTGTACTGGTATTGTAAAGGTAACATGCCTTGTTGTTGTACGTGTTCTGTGTGTGCGCCCGCAGTCCGTGCGGCTCCGCGGGCGAGGCGCGCGCCAGGCACAGGCACGCGAGCGCCGCGGCGGCCGCACTTAGCATCGCCCCGTCTGGAAAGTAACAATGTAATCGTTACAAAAGAACATTAATATACTACGAGTATTCAATATTCACGTAAAACGCATGAAAATATTTTTTTGGCTAATATGTGTTATTTTTACGCTATATATATATATATAATCTAAAAACATTTAAAGCGGTATAAAAACATAATTACAATGTTATTTATTACCATACTTAAGAGGAGTGACCTATGCGAGTTGACGAGATTGATATATTTCATAACGTACGAAAGGATGATCGATTTTGATAGTTTCATGAAATTTTCTAGGACAGGAAACACTAGCAGCATGTAACCACAAGCGGCCTGCCGAACGATTACGCGATACGCCGCCGGATTCGTGGTGCGAGTAATCAGTACATCACATTAACTTCTATAATATGATCTGTGGTTAAAATGCAAAGGGCTATCGACACTTGGTACACATATAAGTGTATCCCATTAATTTCTATTTATATGAGTGCGCAAGCGTAATTTACTGTTGGACAAAAACGAAGAAAAAAGCAAACAAAAATTACACTCAACAAAAGAACTCGTAAAACGCAGGATAATAACGGGGCTTGACATTGTAGTGATTAAACTGAGGATAATGATTGATGAATATTAAGAAAAAACTCAATTTAATTAAGTTAAAACAAAACATTACGGTTGTACATATCTTTATATTTAATGATTAATAATGCCGCCAGTGGCGACTGGCTTCTTTGTGCGGAAATATAGACTGAGTCATTTCAAGTTAACAACTGTGAATTACAGTTTAAATAATGATTGTTTGTGGTGGTTTACTTTCCTTTGTTTGTAGATAATGTTCCCTTGCACTAAGCAAACCCGGTGGGACGTCTCCGGGCCGAGGTCATTGATATCAGCGAAGCGGTTTTAGTGGTACGCGCCCGCTTTGCCAAAGTAATTTCTCGAGGAAGCAATACATCTAATTTATTCACTTTATAGCTCCATTGAAATCGTCTAAACGGGTCAGTCTCACACGCGTCTTTGCATCGCTTCAAAGGCATCTCGAGATTTTATTACCCATCGAGTAGCGAGCGCCGTGTAAGGCAAATATTTAAGAAATTCGATTCATGTTCAGCGCTTTTAATCTAAAGATCAATTGAGCCCTCCGGAAGAAAACCCCCCGCGAGCGTGACTAGACGCGACGCACGTCGTTTCGTCATTCGCGGCGCGTGTACACGTGCATTGTTTATTCCACCTATCGACGACAGGTGTGCTCTCTCGTCCTGCTTATGTGCATCTATTTATTTGCATTCCGGTGCAGTTCGTGGACCCCGGGTAGTCGGATTATCATTGTCGAACTGCGCCCACGCGCGTCCGAGGTCAACCTTTCATCAGCCCTCTCGTCTGCTTCGTGCGTTGCGTAATCCTGCTGCGTCTCTTGCTATTATAACGTCAGTCATGCTCTTCGATTATTATCTTGTGATATTGTGGGACACGTGCTATATGCTCCATCTTTGAGTATATGAAACGTACAGACGACGAGCGGTGTATCTATTTGTATGTACTTGTAGTTAATTCCGTATATTTAATAGCAACGGCGAGATTATTTACCACGTAATTATGTGGAATAAATTATGGGTTGGCCGTCTTGGCAACGGGTCGGCGCGTTGTCGCTCTCATTTTGTTAAGCGGCACGATTCGTCACAGTTCGACTCGGTGTGATGTGTATCACTTCTGTTACCCGCTGTCTAATCGAACATTCGACTCCTTACAATCTCATAAAGCACATCGATGCAATGATTACGTTTAATAAGAACATATGAAACGGGTCGCCCCTGTACGCTTAAAAATCGATAAAGAAAGCAATCTAGCTACATCGTCCGAGATTCGTGTCGCGCTGTGCATGTGGGATGTCATTATATCAATGCCCGGGCGTGCAATTATTGGATGTTTTATTCCTGAACCTCGCCGCCGGCTTGCGTATGTTCCTATAGAATACTGCATAACATTTTTCTGAATTTGAATTGCATCGTCATTACTGTAATTGTAACCTTGCGACGCACATTTTTTTTTTGAACATTTAAAATGAATGACAAGCAATATAGTTTATTGATTAATCGTTGTATACTTTGTGTTGTAAATGATTATTATTTTTATCGATCTTAGTGTCTTACAATTAGTTCGGTAGTGATTTACGAGATCTGCGCGGTGAAATCGCACAGCTCCTGAAATGCGTGAAGGCGAGACGTGTGTAAGTTCGCGCCGTGTTCCATAGCAATTTGCATCGAGCTCCTTGTCAAAGTTCAGTAGGACTGGAGGCGAGCCAACGCGGCTAGCTCACTTCCAGGTGCTGGATGCTTTTATTGCTTTCTTTGTGACGCCCGTTTTCGATTTAGAATCATTAACTTCTGTTCCATGTACTTGTTATGTACCCTATTGAGACAGGAACATAATTAAAAAGTAATCTTTCATTTTATATATTGGCTAACTTGTTGGCGTCATTTCCCTTTTGTTTTCTTATACATTAAGTTTTAGCTCATGTCGTCTATGTGTTATTTTACACTTATGTGTTAAAGTTAGTTATCTACTGGAACGTACTGTTTGACATAATTCTCTTAGAAAGTATATTTTTAAATAATAAATGTTTTGGTACACACACAGTTAACATTTATATACGCATACAAATATATAAGCATACAATTATAGCGACTTAATGTTGCAAAGATATTTTGTTTAAATATTTCACAGACGCTCTTAGAATTATATTATGAATATCATGAAAATGTTATATTTTTACCCAAATCACTTTGTTTCTCATAATTTTCTAATTATAAATAAAGGTTAACCCCAAAGAGTTATTAGTAAAGAAAACACAACAAAATGGAAATATCCTTACTTTCTAAATAGAGATGTGTTTGTTTCTACGAATGTCATTGGCCTTGCCGTCCTTCCCTCGTCCTATTGTGCGGACGGGCTTCCTGGTGAGATCACGTTTATTTCCAAGATGCCTTTTTGCTCTCGCACCGTCATCTATTTTCAAGTTCTCACATTTTAAAGTCAATCCATCCCGTGAGCCTGAACGCCGATCGTTTGGTTACAACAGTGAAAATTAATCTGATTTTTTTGCTGCCGAGTCATGCGGCTTCCGTTGTTGTTAATTTAAAACGTACGAACGGAAGATGTCCAAATATCCTTTTTTTTTTATTATACTGAAGATCGACACCGTCATGCGTATGCGGCAGTTACGACCACCCGTAACCCCCTTAACCCCCTTAACTAGTCTTTTATAGTGTTGCCAACGTACACCTATACATTTATATGTGTATTCTTTATGAATCATTTTTTTTGTTTAAAGTCTTAACTAGACACCGGGTTTTATAATTGGTGTGAGATTTTTTGAAGAATCTTATAATATTAATAGATGGAAACGTATAAAATTACGTTGCAGTGATATCTTCGTTAGAAATTTATTGTTTATTACGTTTTGTTCTGAACGTCTCGAAATAACACTAGAGACTCGTAATCCGCGGCGGCCGCCCAACCCGACGGGTGTGTCGAGATTATGGAGGTCGTAGATTTTAATAAAGATAAATGGCCGATTAAATCGCATCGTCGCTTGTAAAGTCCTTTTAGTTCGGCATTTACATCATAATGGTGTTTTTTATGTGGCCCCACATCGGACATCGTAGACACGAAAAGTAGGCCACTTGCACCGGTTAATTCACTTTAAAAGGAAAAACTCTCTAGTAAATAATTCGAATTAATTTTTTTTTTTGTAAAACATACATTTTTACCACACCACCACGTGGGATACATAGCTACATAGAAAGAGAGAGAGAGAGAGAGTTTTTTTATCATATCTCATATCTTCAATACCGGTGAGCATGTATAAAGAGAATGATGAATATACATAGAAGAAATACGTCAAGTATTTATATGGTACTCGGTGCTTTCTGTATACCCAATCTAGGATACGGCGTGAAGGTATAATAATAAATGACATATATTCACAAAACTGTTAAATGTCTAAAAAAAATGTAGATAATATTGGTCGCTTTTCGTGGAGTTAGGTTTTAGTGTTTCCGTTTTTATCTTAATCGCTTTGTTGGGTCGCGTCGAGGCTTACCTGCAGCGACTGCACGGACTTCGTGGAATGTCACCGGGCGCCTGATTATAAATTTGCGCTATGTTGTAATCTCATGACTCACCAATATTAAATGGTGGTGACATACGAGCGAGGCCTAAATATAGGCCTCCCGCTCTTATGTCTCCTCTGATGCGTATAATTATGAGCTGTCACGCGGTTGTTTAAAGAAAATCGTATCCCTAATTAATTCCTCCTTTAACGTATCGAAAAGCGCTTCGGGGTCTACCTTGTCGTCAAGTCCAACCTACTTCAAAGGGATGCTCGCGGTGACACGCAAGCACGCCCACCTCGACTTTTGTTTTTGATCGAACGAGTGATGTTTAGTTAATTAATATTGTACTAGCTTGTACACTCCGAGTTGAATATTCGATAGTACCTACATCTAAACTATAATATTATAAAAGTTAAAGGTTTGATTGCTTGTTTACATTGAATACGCTCTGAAAGTATTTGACCGATTTGAAAAATTCTTTCACCGTTAGAATCCTACATTATCCCGGATGAACATAGGCGATAGAATATTTTCAAAAACGCTAGGGATCCGTATGAAAACTTCGATAGTGTAACCCAACTATTATGAAAATACCGAAAAAAAAAAAACGTTATTTCGCGTACGCCACGGAAATTATTGACAATAGAGCAAAGCGATGGTACGTACTACCGTGCGAAGCCGGGGCGGGCCGCTTGTCTTTAATAAATTCACTAGACGTTTGACCTGCGTAACAATGTTCCTAGATCCCATTATCAGTCTCGTTGGGTCGTGTCGCCGCCCGTCCTCGTTCCCTTTGGATCCGATAGTTGAATCACCTTTTGCGTGAGTAGGTGTGTAGTTTATCTTAGGTTACTGTACATTTCACTTTAGCTACTTTACTCTCGTGTATTGTTATAGTTAATCATCGTTACCGGTATCCCAGCTTGAATATACGTAGAATTGTCTAGCCGGTTGCGCTGCGGCTGTCGTCTATTAATATTGCCTGTTTCGGAGTTCCTTGAGAAATAAATTTACTTTGAATTCAAGTTCGTAAACAATGACTGGATTGGTCTATTTGGACTCTGACCGCTAAATCTGAGCTAAAACATTTGTGCAATCAGCACATTTTGGTGAAAATATCTACGTAAGTGCTATATGGTCGATAGTCGTGTATGGAGTTGTAGAATTATTACTATTGTTATTAAACTGTTGGCTGTAATTTCTAGCCGTGTGATCGACGACTTTATACATGCTATATTGGACTTAGTGCTTTCAATAGCTCGGTGGTCGTAACGCACAGTGCGAGCCGCTACGAGAGGTGCTCGAAAGTGGGTTAGAGACGCGGCAGACGGCGCGGCGGCGCGGACCGGCCGCGCGCTGGCCGATGGCTAGCTCTCAGCCACTGGTTAAACTTCGATTATAACTTTAAGAGACAAATCTTATATGATAGTCATTAATTCAATATTAAAGCATTTTTAGTATCTGTACTGTTGTTATTGTTATAACATTACGTCAAGTCCCTAAAGAGATAGGCAGAGAAAATCGAGTACCGAATATCTCAATCCTTACAAAACTTGTCGATATTTATTATTATAATAACCATAGTAGTCAATTTAATATATAGCCACAAACACCCAGCGAAACATTGCAGTTACCAAATGTTGTATCGTGGACTTAGCATTATATGATTTTGACAATACTATGTTGCATCGTACTAATGTGCAGTTAGCAAAAAAAGTGTTAATAGATTGTCAGTTAGCCTTGTGGTGTTTTTACATATAAATATAGCTTTACATCTCTGTCCGTGCATCTCGCGTTGAGCTATTGCGTGACTGCAACTGTTTAACATTACATTACGCACGACGGTAAACAACCACTATACACTACTTATCTCATTTATTGCCATTTACGTTACCGACTTTGACTTGTGCCGTAAGGAGAAGTGGATCCGGTGGAACTTTAATGGTGCCCAAACATACGTGTGCATGCGCCGTGGCGTGGGACGCCGCCGGCTAACACAAATTGATACTTAATAATCACTCGCACTGTTTAAAGTAATAATAGGCTATTCGGATGGATTGTTTCACTGGAAAATGATAAATTGCCGTTTAATTGAGTCGACTCGTTTTCCGTATTTGAAGCCTTCCAGATATTACGTCATACGTTAACGCAAGAGCAGGGCGTCAAGGAAGTGTGACATTGGGCTTCAAGGAAGTGTGACATTGGGTAACAAGGGTTGGAAGAATCATAAGCTTAAGAAACGTCACAATTCAATATACATATAAAGTATTAAAATGCGACACTTTAATTGAAAACAAAAATCTTTGAAATGTTAGTAGACGGTTTTAATTTAATCATTTCTATGTCTAAAATTGCAATTTATGCGAGATCGCACCAGACAGGGTGCAGGCTGTCACAAAAGACAATATAAAACTGTGATATATAAATATGGATTGGGTAATATATAGACGGCACTTTGTATACGACAAGATCAGATATTTAAGCCACCGGAAATCTGTTACATTAAAATGTACGATATCTCAGTCGTCATCTCGTTCACGACTGCTTTAGATCTATTCATACGATGCAATTAGGTGTTATGTCAACTGGGTAATAAAAAACATGGCGCTGAGCTTATCGCATTATCAAACATGAAAATGCCGCAAAGTATCCGAGCGGGCCGCATGCACCTCGTATTGTGCAACGTCTGGCTGCATAGATATGCATGGAGTGTCTCTAATCTGGGGCCGAGTGTACCCGCTTCCCGAGCGGTGGAGCGACAGCCGCGCCGCCCGCCACTCTCCTCGGCCCAGCTTATCGAATGAAACAGCTTTACACAAGTATTATTGTTTAATTTAATTTACCAGACTTTTCCCTTTTACCGTTATAAAAAAAAATAACGATAAAAAACTTGCAGGCCAACGAAAAGGACACGATATCATTGCTTATGCTAGATGCAGTCGACTCGATAGACCGTTTTCTCAGAATATTAGGAAGGAGATTCAAGCATGATGTCATTGTTTGAGTTGTGACTGATTTAAAAGTAATTGAAATGTGCCTGATTCATAGACGCCGTATATACGTAGTAGACGCAGAGTTGCGTGTGAGCTGTGTCAAGGGGGTCAACACTCGTCAGGTTCATTGTCTGGGCATGTTAATGCCGGGTTGGTAACACAACCGTAAAACAATATGCCATAAAAGATAATACAAAAAAGTGCCCTAAAAATTTAAGTGGAATTCAACCGTCAGGATATAATAAGCATCATGTTTGGAATGCATTGGACTTTTCATTCGTTCTCATTTCGTGAGGCGCATTCCTCGGGGAATTAGGACTAAAAGCTTTATTCTACATATGTACGTAACACGTCATTATGCAAGTTGGTCTCCGCCGGTGGCTTTGTTTTTACGGGCGCTGTGTTTTAAAAAATTGTATCCAACAAAATTGGTTTTAGGTATCAATAGAAGTTGTTCTCTGCCGAGTCGCCGTCGCGAGCATGGCGTTGTGAGCGCAAGCTCACAGGATCCAGTAATTTTACGTCTTAGAATGCTAGCAAACCGGCTCCGCAGTGACATTATCTTAATTACCATATTAGCATGATTCTGATTCTGTTTAAATTAACATACGAGACAAGATATAGAGCCTTCTTTCTCAACAAGCCGTCTCTTAGTCGCATATTAAAAGACGTATTTTTGTTGTTTTCCTTAATAAATACTTGATATTTGTTATACAAAAGATATGTTATATTTTATTAACAAATTCATGTTTTAAATGTTCGATGTAATGTTTTCATCGCACAGGTTATGTTACAAAACAAATGTTAACTTTGTATTTGGCGGTGCCGAGTTGTCTGCATTGTAAAATTTTACGTCTTCTAATGAAAGGTTATATATATATTTACAGCCGCATTCTAAAATTAATGAGCTATAAATCATTTTTGAGTAAACCTTTTGCTATTAAACACAATTGCACGGGCGTTAAGTTTTAGTCCTGTCCTTTTTTTACCAATTGCCTTCACATTAAGCCAACGGATAGGTGCTTGTAATGATTTTTTGAAAACAGAAATCTTGATCCGCCGACTGATGGGACGGTGTCGTTAACCACGTATTAGGTTCAAATTAACGGTCTAGGTAAATTCGTTATCTAGAAACGTGTAACATCCAATTACAGGAAGTTAGACCAACAATAGGTACAGTTCGTAGATAGATAGTATCGATGTTTTCGTTTCAACCGCGTGTGTTACGAAATGTGAGCAAATGCTTATACTTTCTCCAGTCCCGTGCTCGTTACTAGAGGAGCAAAGAGGTTAGAAATACAGAAGTACACTACTGAAAGAACTTAGGAAGCGTGGGTTAAGTGCTCATGTAGTAACAGGAAATTATGTGACACACAAAATTGTTGTACGAAAATCATACCATCTCTTATGAAGTGTATGAATTCTCGGTCGAAGTGAGTGCATTTAGCCGGCTCCCTTGTGGAGTAAAGAGGTTAAAAATATAGAAGTGCAATATTGAAAGAACGTATAAAGCTTACGTACTCGTTATTATAGCACCTAACAGGAAATTGTGACACTCACCAAATTGTTATGAGAAACTTATATAGAACTAGTTGTTAACCCCGGCTTCGCCCGCGTGTTTAAAATAGTAATGATAATAATATGAAAATAAAAAAAGTGTAACAAAATAATTTATTTATTGAAGGAAAGCTCTCAAAA
>DWDX01000274.1:0-30778 GCA_018245675.1 Agara michaeli
AGGGCTGTGCGGGGGCGTTAAAAATTAAAAAAAATCGTATCATACGCCCAGCAAAGCGGGCGGGTAACGGCTAGTATCTTTTATTTACTGTTTTTATAATACATTGTTGCTATTGTTGCTATTGCACGATTTAAAAAACCACGCCCTCATTCAGCATTCTGCCGTGTCTGTCTTTTTGATTTATCTCCTGAATATTGCAATGCAATTATAAACTTGACTGGTACTCTCTGATAGTAGGTACTCATAACAACCTGCGTGCAAATAATGCTGTAGTATAGCGACAACGTAGCGAAAATAATTATACATAGTCTTAGTAATTAGCATCATTGAGCGTCGTTGTAATAATAATTGGTGATTACTCATGATAAAGTTTACTAAATGGGCAATTCATGTAGCAACAGGGAATATAAAGAACTTAAAAAGATAAGTCTTTTTAAGGAGCATAATACACATTGTTTATGTTATATTAGTTATAAAAAACTTACTTACTGATAATAAGAAAAATAATAAGCAGTCAAATCCTTTCGTTTCTTGTATATAATCGTTTATTGTTAAAAAATAATGATTTCAAATTAATTGATCACGCAAACGTTGAATCTCATCTAAATGATTATTACAGTGATTACATGAATGATTACAGTGGAATGTCTCGTTTGTTAAAAAATGGTCAATTACCAAGGAATCATTACAAAATCATTAACTGTAATTATTTATACGAGGAGCGTAATCATAGTGATAATATTTTCTTCACAGCTAATTAACTTTTAGAAATATTTAAAGTTTTCGGATAAAGTTATTAATAAAATTGCTAGTAGATATTTTGATATACAGAAAGAAAGGAAGAAACAAAGAAAAACTTAGTCCTCTTACGGGACTACAGTAGGATTTTTATATTCCACTGCTAACTAGACTTACGCTAAAGAACCATAATAAAATAAAGAAAACATAAATAAAAACAAAGCCAAAAGCATATCACGCCAAACATTTGACTTCTAACTATATTCAAAGAATATTCAGAAAATCGAACGGATCTATACTCGCGATAGTATTTTTGTCGTATAAAGTCAAATGATACTTTATAGTAATACTGCATTGTATTGTAGTAAGAATTTATTATAATCACCCTATATATCGTATCTGAAAAGCTTTTGTACTTTGTATGCAAATTTAAGGGAATACATAATTTTTATAACACAATTAGGAACAAATACCTTAACAGTACCTACACGTCTTACTTTGAAACTCCCTAAACACTAGGGAAATGTCGTTAATCATCTCTTTTGTTCTCTAAAACTTCGAATCGCGTTCAGACTGTTCTCTTTAATCGATATATAATTGAATCAATTATTAAAGTACAGTTATTTGTTAGCTGGAAACATTAACGATAAAACAACTAGGTACATAAATTAAATCTCTAACCGGAGTAGATAGCATGTCTGGTACCTACACATTATTTTTGCTCCGAATGTACTATACAGCCATAGAGACAATGGCAAAGACATTTATTTGCATAAATATGGGTACGTATAAAGATGTTACAGGATTATTAGTTCAAGCCATATTTTACCTTTTACGGCGTACAAAATTAAGAAATGGAAGTTTAAGTACAATACGTAATGTAATTTTTTTTCGACCCTTGTTATTGGTCCACTGCTGAACCGGATTTTCTCTTGTAATGAGAGGGTTTTAGGCTATAGTCTAATTATGATGGCCAGGTGCGGATTGATAGACTTCACACACCTCTTAAAATATTATATGCTTTATATCATCTCTAAGGTTTGCAGGTTTCCGCACGATGATTTCCTTCACCGTTATAGCTAGTGGCATTTAAATTTAAGTTGTAAAACGCATGTAACAACTCAGAGGTGCGTGCCAGGATTGAACCTAGATCTTCCATAGGGAAGATTGAATTTCAACACACTAGGCTATCACTGCTCTGTAATGTAATTACATAACAATAAGTGCTTTTCTAATTTTTTATTTTTGTAAAAAATGTATACATTATACGTCCGTATCAGAAATTAGAATTTAATAGGAACAGGGAAGCCAGTTCCTATGTAATTGTGGTTTTTGATACTGATTCATAGTAAAATACCTGTTAATCGAAATTTAAAATGTTTATATTCCAACGGCCAACTTTACATAGTGTTTACCAATAAGACAAAGGTCGGTCTAGCTAGATATGTTAGAGCTCATGCCCGTCACTAGAGCCAACTAAACACGCCGTCGTCAATACCGAAAAGAAAGCCCATAATTAAAGTTCATTAGAAATTTAAATCAACACATTCATAACTTGATCAATGAAAATTATAAGAAACATTTATGTACACCCAAACATCTAATTCTATACTATTTTCGGATAACTACTCACACAGTGTCCAAATCAAGGAGGTCCTGCGTTATGGTAAAAATACACAGGTGATAGACTACAAATACATTTCTATGTATTTCTATACATTTCTATATATATTTATATTTCAATTTCTAAATATCTAAATCGTCCCGGATCAGAATCGAATTTGTCTTAGCTGTCAGTTTCACTAACCACTGCACCTATGGGACCACTCTAATGCGTACGAGCGACGTAAATAACACAACAACGACACTTCATTATCTGCTGAAGAAGCGTAGTGACACATATTTTTGCGCTCCCAAACTGAAATTCACAAGTGGCACGTTAAACGTTCCGCGAAAACGTAACAATGTTTAATTTAAAAAATCTAATCCAAGTATTTGTAGAGATATTGCGAATACAAACTATTTACAATTGTTTTGAAATCTATTCCAATATTGAGAGTTATTTTCAGTTAGTTAGAGAGTTATTTTTAGTACTTCACGTTGCGGAACTTAAAATTGATTCAAATATTGAAATACAAAATATTTAACAATAGAATATTTATTAAATACTATGTTTTGAAAACGACTACTAGAAAAGTACAGGTTGTATACCTGTATAGTCATTGTGATGCTTGTAAGCTTTAAAAGATAAATTTTGGTTAATATATAATACACATTTTTTACTCAGGCCTTTAAGATATACTCAAATGCATACAGTCGCGCCTATTTCTCATAGGATTATTCGTAAGGCGGACTCTAAGGATTTCCGACTGTTACCGTCCTGGAAAACTTCTATTGCGTTTTATACATTCATTAAAGTAAGTAAGGATAGATATTTTGTCATTCGATGCTTTCTGTCTACCTCGTTAGAGATATAGATTAATAATAATCTTTAGTTTATCATTACTGCTATCTACTAGTATAAGATACTAATAAAAAAAAGATTACAAGTAGAGTGTTGATATGTTGATCTGGCATATACATCCGAGTATACATATGTCCACTCGAATATCGTTTTTTAATTAATCCGAATCTGAATAGATAGTACAATTAAACGTGGCTTCCAACGATCGGATTTAAACAATTGAGTCGTCAATGCGTTCTTCTCCACATCTATAAACTTTTCTATTGTCATAAACGACTTTGTTGCCATGTCTCATTACATTGTTATGAATAAATCTTTAATTAATCATGAACACTCGCAAACTTATATCGTTAAACGTCTGTAATTATTAATACTAAATATCTTTGCGTAGTTCAGGCGACGCGTGTACTATGGTGACCAGACAGATATATAAACCGGCTCTCGGGACAACAAAGGAGACTTTATAAGACGAAGTTTGCAACTTGGATGGAACATGTAGTAATCCCCGAATTCTGAGGGGCGTATTTCTCTTTTAACGTTGGGTCGAGGCGTGATACCTTGAGCATAAACAACAAAGGGCGGGGGACCCCTCCGAGTCTTTTACCGCTTAATAGTCGTGTTCTGCATAATTGAAAAGGGAGATGTTATGTTATATATATACACACTATAATCATTTCATGATATCTACAAAAACATATTATACATACTTACCACTTACTTTACAAAGTAAGGAAATTATGAAGAAATGTGATTAAGTGAGTTGTCTGGGTTCTTTTCAGACTTGTTTTCTGTATTGTAGAAAGCTCGATATAAAACATAGTTAAAGTAGCACCGTTCTTCGGTGCTATCAATGATTGAATGCTTATAGTAAACAGTTTCATCAGTTTGCAAACGCCTGACCTACATACCTGTTTGTTTTCTATTCCCGATGAATTAAAAAAAATAAAATACGTTTCAAATGAGACGTTTCGTAGCAAGAAACGAATGCGGTATTTATTAATGTTAATGAAATGTGGTAAGCACCGGTTGAAACCGTTTCGAAGCAGTCAAACATTGTCAATATTTAAAAGTCATTATCATTCGTGCCTGAAAACAAAGCGACTGCCTCAAATTAACGAATTGCGGAGCGCCTGACCCACATCCGTATCTGTTCCATCCTGGAATAACTCCGAAAGCAAAAGTACATTTCATTGTTTGCCCAGCTTAATAGCTTTTACACGGATATAATAATGAATGGCGATGCAGAGATTCTATACAGAGAATATCGCGACGTGACATTGACCCGTGAGTTTCCGCTACTAAAATTAGAATAGTGAGGTTATTGTTAATTAACGATGGCGGAAAATTTCGTTAAGAAATACATGCATCTTAGAATTCTCGATAATACTTTCAAAGGCGTTCAAACCCCATTTTGCCACACACTCTTAAACAATGGGTCTCGAAAAAATATTTAATTCGCATGTTACATATAAAAGAAAGACACAATTCAGTACTGATCCAGCAATAGTCTAACACCCCCTTAAAGTCAGTTCAATCTTTTAGATATTTCACGTACTTGCGAACATTTGCAAAGTAATTAGGAACAGTGTTTTTTTAAGTCTACATTATCCACATTTGTGAGTCATTATTAACTCTTCCTGGGAACAAAGCAGAAGCACCACACGAAGAGGTGGACGATGCCGTTGACCCATATCCGCGTCTAGGGCCCACTGACCCGCATTTTATAACTATAAGCAGCCACCCCGCAACGTCATCCACATTTTAATTCTACGCCCAGTTCCTTAACCCCAATGTTGACAATATGCACTCTTCTCATTTCGAGTTATTTGCAATATTCAATTTTTTTTATACAAAGATAGGGAACACTTGAAAAAAAATCTGCAATAAATTTTATCGCAGCGAACAATGACCCGTGACTAGTTCTACAATAATTTAACAATAACTTTATTGCAAATAAAATTATTGCTAAATAAGACGGTTTTCCTCATTCCATTCATATGTATAAATGATTTATGTGTAGGTACAAGTTACGTCTCAATTTCCGTCACATAAACTGGCCAACTAATGAGTGGATAAATTGCAAACAAATTCATGGAACAGGACAAAAAATAGCATAAAACAAGCAAACTGAATCGTATACCCCAAGGAACGAGAGGAGCAATTACTTAGCTCGTGATCGGCTTTAGTATCTGTACCCTGGGAGATTTTACTTTTTACGTATTAGTTGCTTCGAATTGATAATACCTATTACCATTTCAGTATTACCAATTCCAATTACGGTTATATCATGGGACATTTGCAGGCCACAACTGGACATACCTCCAGAGAGACGTGCTGTGGGTAACTTCGCCCATAGACAATGAATATCTCCTGTTTGAATTGTCAGACACGAGTTAGTAGCTAACCGGTCTGATTAATGTCTCCATGGCGACTTTAAAGCTTTATGATCCTTTAGGTTTCTGACAATCCTCGTCACTATACTGACGCTAACATTATATTAAAACAGGATAATAAGCACTGGCGTGTATGAAAACATTACACAATTGAGAGAATAACATTTCGCATTAATTCACATTTGAGTAATAAGCGATGTTCTACATACCTACTTACATAGTTTAGAAAAGAATTTAGGTTTGTGAATACATGAAAGATATTTTATGCAGAAGTATTTCAATTATTCATTTAGAACACAGTCATATTAACGATAATTATATAGAGGAAAACGGTACAATCATGCCGCTTATCTCTATTGCGATTTCTATTAATATATTGCATTTTTTATATCTATTTTATATCGAAAATGGAATCACATTACAAATTCCAGATTACAAATTAACGAGACGTCTGTTATTACATATAATACAATTTTACTACAACGAAAAAGTTTGTTTGGTTCGGCTTTTCGTTACAAATCAACCGCAGCAATTAGCTGAAATTGCTCAATGATCAAGCGACATAATTAGTAATGCGAAGCGACCATCGTTACGATTCAATTGGTCAATAATGGTCGAAGCGCTGCGTAGATCTCAACCTCAAACATCGTAGGTTACATCAAACGATAATAAATCAATAAAGCCAATCGTCAATTTACATTGCGATTGTTCCATTGTAAACAATTATCTTTTAATATTATAAGCACTAATGTGTCATCGCATTATGGTATTTACATCGAGCAGTTACAGGAGTTTTAAGTCATTAGATACATCTGTCAAAAGCCAGAGAGCAATGCAGGAGGAGTTTGACAGGTAGGTACCAGTTCTTAAATATAATATAGATCACTGACACTTAAAGAGATGCCCTTTAATTTTGTCTACAGAGACAAAAACTAATAAAGCATATGTGTTGTGGACGGGAGGCCAACCTATAATAAGCGGTACTCGATTCAAGCAACATTTAACTCCGGCCCGTATCTGCGTACAGTTTAAAACAGAATTAACAAAATACACAAACCTAAGCGCTTTGCTACCTACGCGAGATAAGAGTCGATAACCTTAGAGGTATAATATCATTTATCACCGACATGTCGTTGTATATTATTTACGGACGTCGTATTATACAACATTGTGCGACGAACGGGAAAATAAACGACAAATAATGATAATAGTAATATATACACTTTCTTACCGCTTTTATCTCAACTATACGTAAGCAAATTTAGTAGAAAACAGGAAAATGATTTAAGAGGGAAAACGAATAGCCCTAGATCATTCCTTTCGCCGCTCGTGTCCGTTTACTGAATAATTTATAGTGTCTTCATACGCTTGCTCAGGTAATTCTGAAGTGAATTCATATATTACGAGTATAATGTAGGTATATACTTTTACTTGAGAACTTTGAAGAGACACTAAGCACCTTTTCCCATAAGATAGCACATTTGTTCCACTGTTACCTTCAACTCTTTTTGCTTATTATTAAAACTGAGGGTATTACAAGACTATTTGAACAATTTAGAAATCGTCATGTTTTTTTTTGAAGTTGACTCAGCTGTCCGTAGGACGATGTAAACTGAAAGCAGTAAGAGCGGTACTCCAGTCGGAAGATTGTATTCAAACTTTTTATTGCATAAATACTAAAAAACTTGTTTAGTTATTTCTTTTTCGTCGTGAAGATAACGGACGAAGTGAGAGTACAACTTTTAGGGTGGAGAAAGTCCGCCTCTCCCGACCTAGTGCCCTCCGGCAAGACGTGTCACGCGTGTCGCTAATTACCTTCATTCAAGCTCGCCCGTATCTTAGTACCTTACATCAAACGCAGTTTTTATGACACTACACACTAACCGCTTGTGCTTTATTGACTGCAACACATTCGGCGTCCCACCACCATAGTGGGAGGCCTGGAGCATACTCAACCACACTGCTCCAGTGCGGTTCGAATGTTTTTAACCCGCTATTAAGGCCTCTGACAAGGTTTGACGATTTCTACCTGACGATAACAATGGTGCCCGATCGCTTAACGTACCCTCCGAAGCACGGAATCGCTCGTGCAATGTTCCACTAGCGGTCACCATCCAAGTGCCGACGGCGCCCTTAGTCGCTCCATTTTGCAAGTCATTTCCGATTTGCAACCGCATCCGGACCACAAGCGCGTACCTACTGTATTAGCATTACAAACCCCAGTCTGAGTCGCCTTGTCTCACTAACAACGTTTACGCGTGTCGTTAATTACCTTCGTTGGACGAACATTTCACTTTAACTATGTCCTACAAGTCTTAACTGGACAGAATGGCTTTTATTCCACCACAAACAGTCTTCCTTATCGCATATTGTGATGGTAAATTTACGTATAAACTGCACTTTAGCGGTATACTTCGTATTTCTTTGTTGATATGAAACCACATAGCAATGGAACAAAGTTTTAAGCAATCGTAATGATGGCGTGTACATTCCTCCTACGTTTATTTATTACCTAGTTACTTAGTGGGTCAGAGGTAAATTGAGCTTAAGCCGACCGGCGACCTATTTTTCTTAACAATCAAATTATTTCAATTTATTTTGCTGTTGCTTAAAATAAAGATGACCTCATTTTATATTCAAACTTTAGATTTCTATATTTTATTACACATAACTCTGAAAAGTTTCCGCCTTTGAAAGACCTTTATTTACGCGTGTTTTAAACAATACTTTGAACGGAAATTTCTGGAATCCCGTAAAAGGTTCATTCGAAATCTTGATTTTATACAATAATAAAACTTTGGAAAAATTATAAATACAAATATTTCGCGTACTCTTAATTTTGTCAACAAGAATATCTGTGGATACTTCAAGTTTTGGAACGTTTACAATTTTAGCAGAATTGCTCAGAAATAAATAGCATTTGGAAAAATTTAGGAGGTAGAGATACGTGCCGTTGGTTAAGATTAAGCTCCTAATCAGAGTCGCATTGTGTGACGAGGACGTGGCACAGTACTCTACGAACGAAATGTTTCCAACGCGCCGAGATTCTTCGTGCTCTGGTGACCTAAATTCTCTGTTCGTAGCGTTTAAGCTGAAAATCGTATCGTTTAAACTTTCAAACATACTCAACTAGGGTGCAAATGTCGACGAAATCGTCAGTGACGATAGCGAAGTATTAAAGGTATTACACGGAGAAATTTGATTTCATTTGCATTTGGTGAAATGTGCACCATAAAATTAATTAAAAAATGAGTAATCATAAAAAAACACCCACAGTTAAGTTACTGAGGGAGCTCAGCTAAAACCCAATTTAATTACAACTAATCGAAGTGAACGCCATGTCCAAGTGTAAATTCAAAAAGCAATAAAAGTGCAAGGATTGTCAATAGCAAAGTGAGACGTATTTGTTTATGTTGAAGGCGGGCAACTGCGCGCGCCCGCCCTAGCCGAGGCGCCGAACGGCGGGGTCAACGGCCCCTCCTCCGCAGTCAGATTTCATTTGACACGCATATAAATAAACTTCATCCCGTTAGATATGATACGCGTACGTTACGCTGTGGTTCTTAGATGACGTATGATATATTATATAATGACTAATGAGTTATTACCGACAAGGAAAATATTTTTATTGAATATAGTTGGTTTTTAGTGTACCGCGTGTATTGTGTATCGAACTGATTCCGTCACTTCAGGAAATGTGGAAGCAGATTTAATGTGGAAAATAAATATCGCAACTTACAAGTTAGGTATAACTTCCATAAACACTATAATATTTACGCAAGTGCTTTTCATATCGTGTTATTAATATGAAAAGTGCAAGATGAGTTTTTAATGTAATACAAACCAGAACTAGCTTATTTTAACGCGGCTATATTTTATGATTCAAAACAATGTTATACATTACCCTTTGTGATGTAATCTATTAATTAATGTTCCTTTTATAAACATTGAAATTCATACTGTTAAAACTTACATATTTATACTATATTGGATTGGAAAAATCATGTCTGGATTGACATAATGTCTATCTTACTGTCTGTATCCTCAGCTACTTCTGTAAGTCAAGTTTAGAGAGAGTAGTTCGTGAGGAAGAGTTGAAAACCACTTTTGAAACATTTAGCAACAAACAAACGTACTTTCTAACTCAATTTATTATTCTATTACTTACGAACTTATTATACATTGTGAAACGTGTACGATGATACACCCCAAAAAATTAAAGCACCACTTTTTACACCTTCATCGTTGCCTTGCTAAGTGTATATTGTTACCTAGGTTACGTGACTCATGATCCTGACCTCCAATAGCTTACGTCATGCTCACATCACAGCCCGACATCAAGCGGAAGGAAAATAGCCATTCCACATTTGTAATCAGTCGCATTTAATATGATAAACGTGATAAGATTACAAATTAAATTAACGAAGAAAAATAACATCATAATTGAATTGGATTTTTATTTAATTTAATCAATTTTATAGTAAGTACGTAAGTTTACTCGTTTTGGAGCATAAAATTACATTAACAAAAGTTTTCGACGGGAATATTGCCACGTTCGTGATAGATGTAATCTAGAAGTACAAGCGGTGAATATCTTAGTATGTCTATTGAATATACTTTCAAGCCTGGAATACAACAATGCAGACTAAGAAGTCCCGGTAGTAAGAAGTGATGCGGTGAAGTGTCGGTGGTCTGGTCTTTGACTATGGACTGTTTCACTGTGTCAATATGCATAGATCAGGTACAGAAGTTTCATAATGAACATTCAGATCCAATGAGTATACTCGTAACTCGTTCTAAAATACTAAAACAACGAATAACACGCGGTTGCCACAGGAAAAATAATAATTGAGAAATGCCATAAACAATAAAAAAAATGTCTACTTCGTTTTTCAAAAATCGATCGTGGATGTCCTGCGGAACACTAAATAATGCTGAATGCATCGTTTATAGTTTATATCGAGATATAAAGTTGATTTATGAATGCAATACAAAAGCAGAGCGTGATGTTTTGGCGCCGGCACAGCAGCCAAGTAATTACACAATTGTTTTCTTCGAAAGGGAAGCATGAGTCAATAGCTGTATTATCATAAGCCGGTGACCGGGACGTCTGGCGCGTTGTGCCGCATCCCGGCCCATTCAATGCATTTAATCTAAGTGATGTTATCCGACGACAAGCATGGCTTTCTGAGGCGCATTGCCTCTTAAGCGTTATGACTCGCGCTAACAACTGCCCGCTATCCTTGTAACTTCATAATTAGTCACCATTTCTACATAGCTAATTGGGGTCAAATTTCTGTTTGTCCCTTGAGGATAAACTCTAATTGTACAATAAAACTCCATTTACCGCGTAAAGTGTACCTACGTGAGCATAAGTCACAAAAATTAGTTTATATTGTGAGGATGTTATTGTTCTTTTGTTCAATACAACACCGACGGAAGAAAACGAGGTTTTACACATTAAACTTTATAATTGCGTGTTTAAACATCATAATGAATCATAACAATCATAATGAGATCGCCGAAGTGCTTCATTTGCTTGAATTCAAATCCGATTTATTCGTTATAACTTCAATAATATCTTTAAGCGGTTTATAACAAGTTAGGCTTTATTGATAGCTCGATCCAAAACATGTGCGAATAAAAACAACGAAAACAATAACGAACACGCACTTCGCTCTGATGATGTCGAAATTATGAATTTTATTAATAGAGAACAAAATGTCCAGCAAAATATTGCGGTTGCTCTTAGAACAGTTCCTAAAGAACAACTTGAGGCTATGCTGTCGAGGGAACAATAGATTAAAGATAATATTGGCACTACTGCGTGTGCCGCGTCACGCTCGGCGGAGCGTGGCCTGCTCCCAAGGCTATACTGTAACGCGATTTGGAGCCTCGCCTCGAGCCAAACAGCCTCGCGTAACAGATTCTTTCTAGCGAACCGCAGCCGCCCAGGTAGCCGATTCACCTCGACCCCGGTGATAAGGTAATATGTAATGACTGTGACGTACGTATCTCGTATACGTGTACGTTATTCCGTTTATTTATAATTTAGATCGCCATATTAATAGGTAATGTTTTTCAATTACAATGAATATAATATAAGTATATCAATTATTCTTAACATAAACTCTGTTTGATATATTTTTTATTATTTGTACTCGTAATTGTAAAATAGTTATTTGATTTTTAAGTAAGTAAATATAACCTTAAGTATTTGTTACCATTGTCAACAAGTAATGCTGATCGTTTCGTAAAATGGCTGACAAATTTATATTCACAAAAAATATATAATACATATTTTCAACATTAAGTTCTTTCTAATCATTTGAATATTTAGGGAAAATGACTATTGTTCGTATGCAAAATGTTCGTCTCCGGTCGAAGTTAAGTAATAAGGGATTTCGCTGGTACGCTTCGCCTCTTTCCATAATATTACATTCAGGGATTACAGGAGGGACGATGACTACGGTACGCGGTGGCCATTATGAAAATCCTCTCGACTATTACTATTCATAAGTACGATCTCAAACACTTTGGGAGTCTTTCAATGGTTAATATTTATCGAGCATCGATAGGTTTGCATGTGGCAACGTTCACTATGGACCCTTTAACATTTCGTTATTAGTTTCCTTTAACGTTCACATTTTATTAAAAATATATGAAACATAATCAAAAATCAATATACATATTTTAATCACTCGAGAATTATGACACTACGAGTATGCGATTGATATATATATTGACAATTCATCTTGCAATGTAAGTATTACGAGCATTTGTCACTAGTTGATGACCATTTATGTGATTACAGTATTTACAGTATAATATATGTGAACTAGCAGCACATTTATGACTTCCTACTTTTCACTGATATACATAGTTCAATTGTCGTAATAAAAAAACAGCGATATGACGACTATTTTGACGGTTACTTAATGAAAAAAAAATATAGCCTTTAATTGTGGACTACAATTACATCGACTTGGTACATGGATTACACAGCAGCTGGAGCACAGCATCGAACTCTTTTTTTTCCTCTCAATAAAAACATAATAATATAATTTAATAAGAAACTCATGTTTTATACATTTTTCACGCAATATGATGGAATTAATCATGCTGTGATAACCTGCTATTGGAACAAATATTTCGGTTAGTCGTATCACTTTCGATCGAGCGTTAAGGAATTACGGCAGCTATGTTCTTGTGCAATGAACTTTTTACGGCGTTTCCTTACAGACCAGCGCTCTCGGTGTCGGAGTGCCCGGAATAGTGCAACGTTTGTCGTGTACGGGCCACGAATTTTTTAAGAGACGATGGTAACTTTCGGTCGAAATGTGGTGCTCGTATGTGAAGCCTGACTGTTGGTGTGATTTAGTTTGGCATGATTAGTTCGATGTGGGTCTGACTGGCGAGCGGCGGGTGTGCGGAAAGTGTTTATAGGCGGCACACGTCACGATGGTCGTGACCTCGTCGGTTCAACGAACGCACCCGTCACCGTCACAGCTCGCGCGCAGCGCTCCGATGCGTCAACCATGCCTCTTACTCGCATGTGATTCAATTATATTCCTATATCGTTTCTACGAATTATAAATAAAAACTGAAACAAAAAGCGACCAAAAAAAAATGGAACACCGATTTAGAAAACAATGTCGCAAATCCGGTCGCATTGTGGTTTCCAGTGATAAAGATTTTTGTAGCTTGTAGCTTAATTCCCACACGAATGAAAATAGATAAGCAAAACGATATTCGCTCATTTGTTTCTAAAACGGGACGGCTTATATTATCGTGTAGTGCGTGGCAGCTGCTGAACACAACATGCGGCGAACTAAAATGAAATAATGATTAGTTACGGTTAGCAGGACACGCCGCGTACCCACAGTCGCTAACAAACTCCAAGTCAAAATCAAACGCAGCAAACGAAAAGCAGGACATTTCATGGTAAGTGGGCGATCGTCACTTATGGACATTTGCAGGTTGGCGCGTGCAAGCCGGATTATGGAGAAACGCCTCATTTGGATAGCTTATTCATAGAAGGAAATATGAGATTGACGAAGAATACCGAATTTACACCTAAAAACAATTATGTTAACAAGTAAGAACTCGTAAATTGATGAATCATCCCGATGAAATCATCAAGACAGTGTTTAACGTCAATCCTGTAAACATGTACGCCACTAGTAATAACTTGACACAACCATATTATAGAAAATAGTATTAAAGCTGGTGACGAGAGTAAAATATTTTGTAGCTACGCGAAAAAATATATGAGATGTGTGGTCTTACATTTATTGCGAGCTATGCTGACGGTCGTAGCTTTTAAATGTCATACTTACGTATAATGTCGTGGCTTAGAGCGTAAGTAAAAAATTTGCCGCGCAAAAATATAACCAATCATCCTTGAGTTGTAATATGTATTTGGTTTTTTATATTATTATGTTGTATAGAACTGACAAATCATTAACTATGGACATGACGAAGTCACCGACCTCGTTTTTGGTGTAGGTACACGAATCATACGTGCCGCGAAAAATACACGTACACGAAATATATTGAGATGAAGACGCAAAACATTTTACCCAGTTTCGTACATCAAAGCTTCCTGTCTACATTGCTTACTATCATTGAATCAAAAGTATCCAATGGCAGCTAGTTTTGTACGAAGACAGTTTCATTGTGGAGTGTAAGTCGAGCGTGATAAATTAGGTCTTTGATGGTCGGATGTGGTCTGCGAACGCGGCGCGACCAAGAACGGCGGCCAATAGGGCTACCGAGTGTTAAGTTTTAAGGACTTTTAAAATGGTAAACGATTCTTATTATATTAAATGAAATAAGCGTTAAGTCATATCATGAGTGTATAGCACCACTTTACAAAGTTAAAAAATTATTCATTTTTAATGCCATCTTATAATTATATAGAATACGTGTGTTTTAAATTATTATATACTAATTGTACTGAGTCAAATAAAAGATAATACATCGATGGAACCGTATTTTATTCGAAACATGCATCTGTTACATATCATTGTCTGATCTAATATAACAAAGTGACACCCCTAACAAGGAAACATATGCGGGTTGTCAAACAGGGTGCGGTCAGTTTCCCGCAGCGAATTTGGAAACCTATTTAACTTCGTATGTACAAAGAACACAATATTCAATGCAGTGCTGTCGATGTATGAATGACTAGGTACAGAACCCACTGCCCCAGATACCCATCCAATTCAACCGCGACCACATATCGCTCTTGTTAATAGGCAGACTGTTGACATCGGACCACCTAGGTCGTGGCTAATGCAATAGTAGTGAAACGTTACAACTACTTTCTACTTACTATTATTTATGGACTACTAGCTTTGCCCGCGGCTTCGCTCGCCAGGAAATTATTGTGTCACAAAGTTTTTTCCGCGTAAATGACAACCCCACGTAAATTCTAGGTTGAAAAGTAGCAAACCGATAAATTTAAGTTAAATATATGTATTAAAATCGTTACTGTGGCTCAATCTTAAGAGATAAACATATAGCATCGCAGACTTTTTGATAGGTTTTTTTAAGGACAATGTTTTTGTAGAACATTGTTTTTATGTATCTCATAAGCCTCATAACTCATAGTTTATGTTCATCGCATGACCCTCAAGTATCTATATTATATGAAATTTCATCACAATCGGTTCAGCGGTTTGGCCCTGATGACGTCACAGACAGACAGACAGAGTTACTTCCGCTTTTATAATAATAGTATGGATTAAAAAAAATTGTAAGATCATAATTTTGCTTTCTCTTGTTAAAACTACTACCATTAAAAATAAATATTTTAATTTGTAATTATTGTTACGACATATTGAATTTCTGAAAATCTGTAAAGAAAATATGTTATATTACAATTACATTTATAATGTTTTTAACAAATACCGAATAAGTAAATGGTATCGGGGAAAATTACAATATGAAGGTAACGTAACGCGAACAAAATTTGAGTAACGGCCAGCGAATGTAGGCACGGTCGTGTTAAGTAGAGCAGATGGATGGATGCCTTATTCCGTCCCCGCTGGACGGACGAGCGACGGATTTACGCAATCAGCCAACACGACGACATCGGCCATCTGCTCGTAAATTACCGTTCCGTTTCAGGGAATGCATCTTTTATATGAAAACAAAAGTTTCCTAACAAGTCTTTGTGCTCTTTGTTGGAACACGCTCACCCGCACAGATCATAATCTGTATATTATGCAGCGACTTTGGAATAGCTTCTAAGAGACAAAATTATAGCATAGCTAATGAATCCTGTAATAGTCCAATAACTGTTAACCTTACGAACATGAAGGTTGAAGAGTTTAACAAAATTACGAAATGCAGACACTATTTTTAAAATACTAATTGAATACCTCAAATTTTTTGCCTGTTTCGATCATTAGGTACATTCGAGTATATGTCTTATAATTGGGGGTAAAAGTTTCAAAGCGCAGATTCGAATAGCTTCGTTAAAACACTTCATATAATTAAATAAATGCCTTAGAAAAACCTTCATTAGTGTCAATTTATGAAAGTGTAATTTACTAAACCGGTAGTATTTTCAGTCAATACCTTTCTATAGACCTCTTGTTTAATGGTAACAGTACGAAAACAGAATTTCACTAAGCAAAAAATAACAAATACAGAATAAGACCGTCAACTATTTACTAGGTAAGTACAATACAAACAAACATAAAAGTATTCTATTATAAAAGACACGTCGGATAAAAAAGACTATTATTATAAAACCTAACTAGGACTTAATTTAGCACTCTATAAACTGCAAAAAACGTGCCAAAATAACGAGCATTATCACCAAACTCTAGCGAACACCATTCATGCCTTTCTGTCGAAATTTGTCACGGATGACGATTCGAGAAGAAAAATTTGCACTGTCGGTTAGAGTGACATTGCCTATTGTCTACGAGGGTACAGATTGGACGCTCTGAATTGATCTCTCGCTCTTACCTATGCAATATAGATACAATAAGGGAACACTGCCAACGGTACTATCGCGTATGTTGTTTTCTTTTTCGTTCGATCTCAACATCCCCGCTGCTAGGTAACTGGGACAGGAATAAATCACATCTCACGGCAAAATGACCAGAACACGCCCACTTACGATGTCTACCGCAGCTTACATAGATAAGTCTATTGTTTCGCTTAAATCTGGAATATATTTTTTAAATACAGAGGATCGGCGACTATCTACCTACTTGCATGAAAGTAGCGAAACGTAACTTTTAACAAAGCTTTAAAGAGAATACGAAAATTAACTGTAAGTCCGTTGTATCGTGGTTTACAAAATGACATGCTTTCATGCCTTTGTGAAGCAATGAGGCAGGTCGGATAATATGCCCCCCGTACTGATATATATATGTATTACACTGTTGGAAGCGCAACTGAAAGGATGCAAATAGATAACCAAAGTGGATATTTCCTCCTATGTTTAACTGAACAAGCACGATATTTTTATTACGACTACGAGTTCGCGTACGATGTTCGCGTATCTCTTTGTCTTACGGTAATTTGTTATTAAACGAAACACTAATAAAATATAATAATCATAATTGCTTTTTAACTGTATTCCGAGTTGTAAATCATTAGGTGTTGATCGAAAATAGCATTGCATGAACGACCTAGTCTAGGCTATCTGTTTTTATGGCTTCTGACATACAATTGATTAGATGAATAGCGTCAGGATATGAGTCAGTTTCGGTAACCGGTTTCGCGCGCAGCTAAGTCGAACGCATTTTATTGAACATTGTAGGTCTAATGGCATAGGTGAAAGTAGAACAAGAAGAAGTGTCAAATAGTTGTTGGCAATATCTCGTATTAATTGACTACAAATAAAATAAAAAACCAAATTTGCTTGATATAATAAATAAACAACACAAGCCCACACAACTCAGAATTACTTTATGATTTTTATTAGGTTATCTGTTGGCCAACGTTATCTGCAGCTCTCGGATCATCAGAGAACAGACACATAACATTTAGTTCTAGAAACATAGAATGGTTTTAAAATGTAGAATGACACCTTCAGTAGAAGGTTATGTAAGCTGGTTATAAGTAAATTCAATTAGAAAAAGTTACACAGATATAATTACATTTCAGTTTCATAAAAAGAAACGATGTTTTTTAAAATAGTCGTTAACGAAATCGAACAAGATAAGAATATAACTAGATGCTTTTGATAAATAAATGTCGAACTAATATGTTTGAATTCTATTTAACGTCTTTGTGGACAATATGATAAAACTATATTTTTTATACAAGTTCCAGTGCTCTTAATATTATGTAATGTAACTGTTAATGAAGGTAATTTAGTTTATAATTTCATCAAGCCTTTATTATTTTTTTAATGCTACTGAATTTAGAAATCTGAGGTCATTTTGTCATTCACTAATTTGGTCAATTTTTCTAGAAAGTAATTGCTTTTTAAATGACAAAATCAACATGTCATATCATGGATATTTTTTGTGCTTTACTATCAAGAACACGTAACCTGCTACATAAAATAAATGTTAATGAATTGTGCAATGTATGCAATTACTCTATTCAAGGGCTAAGTTGTCCATTCTCTATGGTAGTTTTAAGAGCACAGCTAGCCCTCCTTGTTTCACCCAATGTTGACATTTGACATTGTTATTCTCATACTGCATTACAAGTCTATTAATATTCAGCCAAATTATATTTATAGTACTTAAATTACCTATTTAGTGTATTTATATACTATAGACGGTTAGTTAAAAAGCTAAAACATGTAAGTTAACATTTTTGCATATAGAAATAATCAAGGGTTTCCTCATATACTATGTACCTTTTGCTAAATGCTAATAACTGCACAAAGGGTGCTTAATCCAAGTGCCTCATCATGATTTCAAGAAGTTTATTATATGCAAGAAACATTAGAAATTGTCTGTTTTAAATAATATTTGTTTATCACAGCTTAAATAGTGGATGAAGTACTCTAGTTCACTAATAATTCATGGTCCAAGAATACACTGTGCTGTACAGAAATGTATTTCCATGATATTGTTAAAAGATCATGTCAAATATTAATTAAATAAACAAAACTTGTTCATTATTGAATAATGATCAACAATGTCACTGGCTGAGTGTAATGAAAAACTCACAGCATGTGACCTTGATTGAAACTAATTTATGATTTCTATTAGGTCAATGGATAGATTGCATGGTGAAATTTTTAAAAACGATAGTTTTGGAGAAAAGAGCTATAATTAAACTGTAAGGGTTTATCTAATAATGTTTGCCACTGAGGGTTTTATAAAGCAATTGAGATACAATTCAATCACACGAAGTATTAAAAAAGTAGGTTTAGGTCAAATAGAGTATCAGTTAGAAATCGGTTTTTGTGATTTTAGTACAAATACGCGAAATACGTTGAAAATACCTGAATGGTGCACACATAAATTGTTACGAAATTGCCTTGGCCAATGCATTTAGACTCATTCTATGGATGATTTAACTCACGAAAATGAGATAGCTCTATCTCAATTCAACGCTCAATCAATGCAATGACAAACGCTCAAGGATTTTAATTGACTAAATTTGTCACGGTTGTAAATATTTTAGAATTAAGGCATCACTCACCACTTTCTATGTATGGAAGGGCCAGAAGTAGAAACACTATGTATCCAATTTCACTAAACATTGTCGCTTATAAACACACACTTTTGGTACCACTAAGTCATTGCACACACAGCTGATTTTCAAATCACACAAAACCTTTGTCTGTTTTCTACGAAACCGCATGCGCGTTGAGGCAATATTTTTTATTTACATTACAACAAATTTTAATCTTTACACACAATATCACAACTCGAGAGACACTGTAACAACACGATCATTTTTAACATATCTAAAACTTTGCATCGAGAACAATAAATAACAACATAATTTGTTTCTAGGTACGAGTTGGCATCAACTAAAAAAGTTTAACGATATTAATAAAACAAATTTAAAACAATTCCTTGATTGCATTACTGTCCCATATTGTAATATCATTCACACCGCCCCATTCTAATTATCTATAAGTTAAAGTTAAAGCAATTTCTGTACTTCCCGATCGCTTGACTGACATATTGGAATTAATGTGGTCCGTTCATAAACTGACTGTGGGGTTACCCTCCCATTGCTAAATGAAAATATTTGAGTTTAACATTATTACTTCGTTTTGGATGTTGAAAACATCTTACTTTGTATCATTACGAGAAACTTAATTCCTGTTTACTTTTTAATAATGTAATTTGTTAAATTCTATTTTATGTTAAAAATACTGTAATTTATAATTAGTATTAAAAAAAATACGAGCTTATTAATGATTTAATTTATAGCTTGACAATAATTATGCCGTTGTAATGAAACCCATTTTATATGAGCGCGCGTAAATAATAAGCGTTGACGCTCCTCATTTTATTATCTTTAATGTTGCAAGTTGCAAGGTTCATCCTGTTAATTGTACATTTGAAATTAATACTCTAAGTCAATTCGTTTGACCTTAGCCGTAAATATATACTAGATTCCATTAAATATCATAAAATCAATTTATTTAAATAATCAGTAGCGCCATAACAATTTCATTGTCTTTACCTGAAGTGGTATGGTCACAAATATTTTTTTAAACTTTGAAACCACTGTATTAGCTTTTTTTAAATATAATATGCTTAATAACTTTGCCAGGAAGTTGATATTTAAAGTGACGTTAAAAAGTGTCAATTAATTACAATAATACAATTAATTTAGCAAAAGAAGTTGGTTTGTATCAAGAATTCCATCACAAATCAGGTCTTTTGATTTTTGTTATAGTCACTTTTTCATTCATATACCGCCTTTTACTTTACCGGTTACACATTGTACCAAATCCTCGCTGAATCATATCGATTTCTCCATCCATATTAGAATAACCATATTGTATCAAATAATACATCTTGTTTAGAACTTTGGTTAAGGAATTTTTGTAACTTTATTATGGTAACCCTACAGTTGCAAATTTTTGCATTACAATTTGTTCTGACGGAAATTTGTTTTTAACATAAATAAATAGGTACATAAAATTAATGTTGAATATAGTTGGTTTTTCCGAATTTGTTACAATACTACGAAGGTTAGGATAGTAAATTACGAAATTATAAATTGGTAGCAAAAATTTATTTAACAATTCAGGTAGTTAAACAATTAACAGGAACATATACAAATTGAGCCAATATTTACATTTGTAAAACTATACATCACAAAAGAATATAACACTTAATTTTAAAATAAAATATAAATGTTACAAATTACAATATATTTTCTTTTTTATACATAAATTTGTTATTAATGAGGAACTATTTCCACCAGTTTGTTAGGCGCAAATACACCTCTTTCTGTGATTATTCCTGTAATCAGTGACGCGGGTGTGACATCAAAAGCAGGATTCCAGCAATTAATTCCTGTAGAAATAACACGTTTATTTTAATATGAATCTAATATTATTTGAGTACAGTTAATTTCAACAGGATGCTTGTGTATTCTTGTTGTTATTCTACTTAGGATTAATGGGAGGCAAAGAAAGAATTTGTCTTGTTATAGATAACTATATAATTTCATGTAAATATGCTGTCTATCCAGGCTTTTATTGTTGACACAACATGTCAGAAGATGCACTTGAGACTGTTTCTTGCTCGTTTGCCACTGTCTTCACATAATCTTAAACTAAATTGAGACATTTGATAAAAGAACGAACTAGGTTACACAAATGCTTTAATTTATTTGTAAAGGTCTTTTAAGACTCTTTGGCCTATGCCAAATATTAATATTACACTATTGTAATACCCGGTACGATGACTTGTGTAATACAGTAAGTCCATTGCAACTTTTTAGTGTCATTCGGTTGAACACACAAAATAATTTGGCATCTCTCTACATATGATTGTTTTGTTCATTAGTTACCTGGAGCTGCAATTCGATGTTCACCAATGTGAGTCATTTCTCTATCTGGCCTCTCCTCAATTTTGATCCTATCTCCGGACTTTAATGACATATCTATAGATGTCAGCGGAGCAGCCACATAGAAAGGCACATTATGGTGTTTTGCCACAATTGCTATTTGATATGTTCCTATTTTATTTGCCGTGTCACCGTTGGCTGCTACCTTAAAAAAAATGCTTATATAAACGTCACAACCATTATTTGTTATTGAATCATTTGCATGTTCGGCCAAGCAAGAAAGTTGTTCATACTATTTACGTTTTTACCATCTTTGACATTTACTAATAGATCTGTTGACAAAAAATTGTATAATAAACGTAGATATAAAAAAAATCTGCTTGGGGTCTATCAATGCATGAAAACTACCTGACAGGCAAATTATTACAAAAAAACAATGTCAATTATATCCAAATTGCACATACTCTATCGGCACCAACAACCACAGCACTAATGTTTCTAGCATGCATCAGTGCTGACACCATACTGTCAACTATTAGTGTCGCAGGAATCTTCTCATGAACTAACTCGTAAGCCGTGAGCCTTGCGCCTTGATTGTATGGACGAGTTTCTGTGCAGTACACATGTTCTGCAAAAGCAATTATGTATCTCAGCACTTTGAAAGTGAATTCACAGCTGATTATTAAAAACTGTAACTTTTATCTGTTTGGACTTTGCCATAAATCAATAAAATTAATAATTGAACAGAATTATTTTGTTTTCAATTTAGCATATGTTCCGTCTTTAAACTTGTACTTTCTAATACGAGTATATCTACTGAATAATATAATTTCTATAGGCAAATGAAAGTTAGTAAATTAATAAAAGAAAAAATCATTTCTATGTGTCTTACCAAGTCTTTTATTAGCATGTAATGTCCTAATGACTCCTAAAGCTGTGCCATACCCAGCCGTCGCCAGGGAACCTGTATTGCAGTGAGTCAAGATTCTGACCAAGCCATCCGCACCATTTAATATAGCTTCACAACCAAACTTGCCTATTGCTTTGTTGTCTTCAATGTCTTTTATTAGCATATTTTCTATGCTTTTGACAAACCTGAAACCAAGCAACATTTTTATTACATTTGTGTTACTATCATTTATCAAGTCCATGGTGTAATCTTTCGATTAAGCAACATTATCGTTGAATTTAGAAATAGTGTGCCATGTTATCAGGATCATTCAAAATATTAAAATTGTTATTGGGATGGTTTCTTCACATCTAAAGTTCCCCGTAATAATGATCTTTCTCTTATATTCTCATTATATAAACTAATGTTGTATAAAAAGTTATGGATACATACATTTCTTTGAAATCATTAGCCATAACACTTTCATCGGCACATAAATTATTTGCTAAATTTATAAGCTCATCTGCTGCCAATTTTATGTTCACAGCTGTTGGCCTCGCCGACACCAAATAGTTAAGCTTGCCTTCAATCTGTATTAAAATTTGCATTTTATTATTTATAGTTCATAAAGGTATGTAAATTTTACTGTATATATGTTCAATATTTTTTAAATACTGGCAATTTAAAAGTTGGTACATACGAAAAATGCAAATTTAAAACTATGAATAAAATTAATCATCATCTAATTTTAAATGGCCAATCTGTTCTATTATCCTATATGCTACTCTATGCGATTTATATGTTGTAATTACAATTACATAATTAATATTCTATCTACACATTCTATATCATAATGTTTACTGACCTCTTGTCTCATATCTTTTTTATCGGTGTAGTCATTCTTTAATAATTCCACAGCCAATGATAAACAACCAACTATTGCTATCGCCGGAGCACCTCTGACCTAGAAATCAATACTACAGTTTTAAAAGATATGAGGGAAACATTCACGCCTTTATTGGCATTGAAATGTGATGTTATTGTTGAAAAAAAAAAAAAAATGTAACCAAAAGGCAATGTTCACTATGACACAATCTGGCAGTACACACACAAACACAATATGTTTTTGACCGACTTCAAAAAAGGAGGAGGTTCTCAATTCGTCTGTATTTTTTTTTTACTACTACAACTACTACTACAGCCAAAAGGCAAACAGGAATTTGTTGGAACAGTAAAGTGTATATTCATTATATATAACTACAATCTACAGGAAGCAATGTTTGGTTTCGATTGAAATTCAGCCTCCCACTCCAGGAGGTTCGGGCTCAAATCCTTACATGTGTTTTATAAATTAAAAATGTAAATATTATGAGGAAACTTGCACACCAAAAGTATGTTATAAAAATGTATAATGTTTCTGGGGTATGTGAAGTCTGCCAATTCTCACATGGCTATCTTGGTAGACTATGATCTACAACCCTCCCGCTTCAAGAGGAAAGAGAGAAAGAAGAGACAATGTCCAGCGATGGACCAATGAAGGTGAAAAACTACATTCTATAGCTACATTAGAGTGCAGAAAACGCACATTTCTCGAACCATTTCTAGATCGAAGCAATAGTACAGAATATAGTTAACACCGTGTGTGTGTATAGTGTCTACAACGTGAGGAGATTGGGAAAAAAATGGATGTTTTTCTAATTCAACTTTACAGTAATTTACTTATGATTTTGTAAGTTTAATCGATATTTTAGTACTCAGTCCAAGACAACAAGACCAACTGTCGGTTTCAAGTTACAGTTTTCCTCGAAGTAACGCTTTTATCAATTAACACAAAACATAATTTCGAAATTAAAATACAAGTTGAGAATCACAATATATATAAGAATCACTAAACTGTACTGCAGTTGTAAACTCCTACCTTTGGGAGGCAAGAGGCTGGATTAAGACTTTACATAAGTCCAATCATGTCTCTGCTAGTAACCTAACAGTTTGTTGGTGTCTCATAATTTTCTGTAAGGATTACGTGAAAGAAGTATTTTAGAGAAAATTACGTATTTTACCTGCATTCTGTTGATGACCTTCCATCCATCTTCAACACCTTGCACCTTCACATACCGTGTTTGTATTGGAAGCAATAATTGGTCTAATATTTCTAATATACCCCTTTTATATCTTATAGACTCCAAGCTCATTTTTGTATTTGATATTACTTTGCAATGGTCTAGTTCACTGTATTATATTATCCTATTTGATGTATTTTATTACAGGCACTGACAAGATATTAGATATCTGACACTTTTAACCTGTTTCAATAAATATTTGAACTAGATTAAATCACGTGAAAGATACATGGATTGTTAGCATTAATTTAATGTGAACCACCTGTTCTGTATGTCAGTACGTTTTTATTTTATAACTTTCCAGTAATATATAAAGAACAACTTTAATAGTCAAAACTGGAAGTCAAATCCTGTAAGTCAAGGTAGGTAGTAGGTAGGTATAATATAATTATAGGTATAGGGTATTGTTTAATTGATACTTTGACAGTTCAAGTAATAAATATTTTTAGCAGGAAGTACTGTAGTAAAATGTAAACTTACATTAAATGTATACTTATATAAAAGTTTTGTAGTATAAAAAGAAATAATGAGTATACCCATGTATACACGTTTTACATCGCAATGTAGTAGTTGGAATATAAATTTATCGGATTAAATTAACACCTTAAATTATTAAATAGTAAAACAGCTTTATAGTGCAGCCTAGCTCATTGCTCAATGAAAACAAATTATAATTGTAAATATGTTAATTGTAAATATGTTACAAGGATAAGTATACAAAAAAAAAGATTAAAGCTAGTAAAAAGTGTTGAAATTGGTTTTGATAAAAGTGACATGTTTTTTTCAAATCCGGTTTTTATTTTATTTTTGTTTAGTTATCATCAAAGTTAAGTGAGTCGAGATATGTGATAATATTTTAAAACCCTTGATTTTTTTAGCATCACTAAAACCGCATTTGATAAATTAAGCGAGGATTTCAAACTTACGTTTTTGAACGTAACCAGGATATTGAAGTGTCTACATTGTCTATGTCTTTTTCAATTTCCGCCCAGCATCGACGAGAGACGCATCGTCATTGTGCTGTGATTCGAAGGATAATTTAGCGGCGCTTCCATTAAAGCAAAATGGCTTTACCTCAAGTCTACTTTGACGTTTCAGCCGATGGTGCGAGCTTGGGAAGAATTGTTGTTGAGGTAGGTTTTAATTAGTTACCTACATGTTAATTTTGGAAGTTGTCATTCCGACCGGCGTGATTGGGCGGCCACGCTATTTGAACATTAATACTATGTTTCCCTGTATATTAGGTTCAGATTCATCGTCTCACTAAGTTAAAGTTAAAATTCAAGCATTTCGGATTATTGTATTCGCATTGAAGTCTTTTATTTCCGTACATGGGCCAGGCGTAACCGTGTATGAAATGTGATAGACATAGCTATAATACACACATTCTTACGTAGTTATAATTAACCTCGCCGACCGAAACTAAGGTCGACTCCTTTAAAGCCTTGATGGAAATGGGATTCAATATGAATTTTCTCAATCATTTATGTCCTCATTTATTTAGTTACAGATTATAAAGACTGCGTACTGTTAAGACTTGGTAATTTTGTCATATTATATGGTGTAGGAAAAATACAACTAGTTGTCAAGTGCAAATGACTCAGCAAAGCACTTATGATAATATTGGTAATCTGCGGTGGTTGCAATTCTCACGATTTGTTATTGTTGCCTAATTACAGGCTTTGTAAATTAACTAGAATTATTTGCAATTAATGATTTTGATTTGTTTCTTTTTCTGTTCTAGTTGAAAGCTGATGTCACTCCTAAGACCTGCGAAAATTTCCGCGCCCTCTGTACAGGCGAGAAGGGCTTTGGCTACCGGGGCTCCACATTCCATCGTGTGATCCCTAACTTCATGCTCCAGGGTGGAGACTTCACAAACCACAATGGCACTGGTGGCAAGTCCATCTATGGAGACAAGTTTGATGATGAGAACTTCGTCCTTAAGCATACTGGACCTGGTGTCCTGTCCATGGCCAATGCTGGCCCCAACACTAACGGCTCTCAATTCTTCATTACTACGGTGAAGACTTCTTGGCTGGACGGCAGACATGTTGTCTTTGGAAATGTAATTGATGGAATGGATATTGTTAAACGAATTGAAGGCTACGGCTCCCAATCTGGCAAGCCATCCAAGAAAGTTGTCATCACTGACTGTGGACAGCTTTAAAACTATATCTTTAAAAATTAAATGCAATATTTTAAGTTTAACATAATGTCCTCCCAAGTAAAACCTATCCCAGTCTTAATACATTTGATGTTAATTGTGGGTCATTCCAATTATGTTACAAATTTATAACTTCGCTAGGTTGCAAACTCTGGTTGCATTTATTTCAGTGCATTGTTTATTCATAATAAATTAACTTATATAATTAATGTTGTTTCAATTTCCCTGTTGCATTTCTGGTTTATTAAATTTTATTAGAAATAGTACATTACAATTTTTAATTAATCTTTTAAAATTTTATTGACTAATGAAGAATGTGGTTGAAATTGATGATTGTAATTAAGTAAAATATTTAATTACAGCAATAAAAGAAGTATTTAGAAAATTGAGCTAGAGTATATGCCTCGTGTCATACTGGAACCACAGATCTATAGATAGAAGTAGCTTTAAAACATGAAGTAGAATGAAATTGTTTGTGTATTTAACATTCCGGTGGAACATTACCACCTTTTAACATACTACCATACTCATATCACTTTTATGAGTAACAAATGTACAGATAATAAATATGGTATGCTAAATATAAGATACTAAAACTCTGACGTTCAGTAGAGAAAATTATATTCAGCTGTTATCTGGCCTCGATGTACTCGTACGATGTTTCCTGTCGCGTTTTCCTGCCGTGACCTTTGCTAGCCTATCGATACTATGGTATTGAGTTGAAAATTATGAATGTCTCTAACAAAGCAAAGCATCCGTGCAAATTTCAAGATTATTTAAATTTGTTATTAATTCGACAAAATGGATGGCAGTATGTTTTTCACAGAATTCCCAAGTAAATAAGTACTCTAGATACTTACTTTTATACTGTAAGGATTTTCAAATAGCTTTTGAATTGTGTCATATTATTACATAACTGAACGTAGCGGTCTACTCTACAGTGATAATATTTATGCCGTCGAATGTATTTATGTAGGTGTCATGTATAGTTCGCAATGCTCTGGTGGATGTGGCTTGCAGTATAAACCGCAAAGTATATTTAGGCTCCAGCATTGAATACCCGATATAGTACATATTTATACATTATGCACTGGTTATTTTATTTACATAACTATATGAAATTCGCATTATTGGGTGTTTTGAAAAAACTGTTTATATTACCTTCGTAATTTTTTATAAAACGAGTGTTAGTATTAATTACATACAAATTTGAATATCTAATAGTAAAATATTACGATAGATCAGTATAGCTTTATTTTTGCAATGTGATGTAGACTAAATGGCTGTATCCGGTATTCTAGTGTATTTACTTTGAAGACACAAACAGGCAAAGATAAAACAATAATTTTTATAAGTACTACATAAACAAATTTACCGAATTGTTTAGATCAATCCATATTTTACCAATAACAGAGAAAAAAGCAGGATAAAAACGCTGTAGGTAGGTACCTACTCTTTTATATACTTGCTATAAGTTTTAAGTTTTGAGAGAGTGCTTGACATGCTTTTCATATTTGTGTTGTAGGTATTCAACTACAGACTTAAGAGAGTAATATATGATTCTAAACCATTTTAAATAAATGGACAAATTCTAAATGTGTAGGAAGGTAGTAATTATGTACCCACCTGTATGGGGGTGTAAAAATAAAACTCCACACATTTTTAAATCTGTATAATTCAGATAGACTTTATACAGTTATTACGTATGAGATCCTTAAAACTGAGTAAAATGAGACAAGTAGGTATATACAAGACATAAGATAATACAATAAAATGTGAAATGACCTTCCATCTAAGGTATTCCTGGAGCGCTTGAAATGGGGCTCTTTGGCGAAGATATCCGAAAGCGGCATCGCATGGACAATTTCTCTCGTGTTGCACATGTCCATGGGCGACATTGACCGCTTACCATCAGGTTAATAGAATAGAAATATATTACCTAACATTAGTTCATTACCTAGTGACAATATTATTTAAAATATAAGCGTAAAGGTTGTAGTTAATTAAATTGAAAATGATTTGTGTCTATCATTATCAAACTTATTTGCACCGTATCAGTAGGTACGATGCTAAACGTTGCAATGAATCATCCGAAGTTTATGTATTTATGGCCATGAGCAAGTATAGCAGGAAAGCGATTACTTTTATGTTCTTATTTCATGATGAATATAATATACCTGCTAATTGTGTCAAATTGTGTAGGTACTAACAACCTGTTATTACATAATAATATAAATCGGTGCTTTTAATATGGACTACATTAAATGAAGCATAATGCTATTGCGTGGACTACCAGATATATTTTGCAGGTGCACTAAAGAGGTGATTGCTGTATAGGAGAAGTGAAACCATGTAAAAAGAAACGTGAATTGCGAGTTTCGTGTCTTCCTACTCCTCAGACAGCTATGCAGGTAGGTACCTCTGTCTGTGGGTGGTAAGCAATTTATTCTTATAAAATCACATTTCAATATCTCGGCAGACCGGCACTCGCCGCTAATTAATGTAATCAATTTATTAGAACAAAACTATTTATGTACGGTTACATAAGGCTGTAGAATAGTTACGTTTGCTTCCTGTTTTATTTACTAAACAAAACAATTGTATAACTAAAATCAAATCATTCAATTAATTCTACTTTAGGACATATTTCTTTCTCGCTGGTCCTTCTTGTTTTAGTGAGACCGGGTATAGAGATACTATAAAAAATATAAATCTGATATGTTATGTATCTGTCGGTGCTAAAATCACTAGGGCAGGAGCAAAAGTACCTTCAATAATCATAATTGTTATTTATGTTGTACTTTTGGCTAAGAATTATAGGTTCCGAAGGCGTTCAGGATGTGATTGGATGTTTACCACCGGTGCAACTCTTGTATAGCCAAGCAATTCGGAATGTCCAGGTTGAAGACGAGTGATTGACAGGTACAATTAAGACACGAGCCGTACCAACTCCCAGAAAGCAATGCGTATGTGATAGATTTCATTGTATTTGAACCGGTTACAGATATTCATGGACAGTGACCTTTAAATATCAGTTGACTTACATGGCCACTGACAAGAAATTTCATGAGTGTACCTAACCTATGTTCTTGAGACTTAATGCGAAGATGTAAATGACAATTATTATGAAGAGGAACGGTGTTGCAATATCGAGTCCGATGGTGCGAGCTCCGGAGCCGTAGTTGCAGAGGGTCGAGGTGCAGCACGAGGTGCACGAGTAGAGTTTGGTGCGCTCGCCGATCACGATGCACCCCGGCTCGCAGTGCTTCGTACAGTTTCGTTCTAAAGCCCACATCAGCAATGCAGTTGTGTAGTTCTCGTTCGAGGTCGTGTATCCAAAACGCTTCACCTGCACATACGATAGTGTCAAATCAATTCGTTTGTCATGTCAGTTTAATACAAAATCTTTGCTATACTTAAGACAACATAGGACGGACTGTAGGGTAGCTATTAATAATGGGAAATTACACGTGGCCTATATGAATATGAATTTTCATTTCTTGCCCAAGGTAATATTGCGGAAGTGGATAAAGGAAGCGGTTGAAAGAAGCTTGGCAAGGACGCAAACAAAAAGGCATTATTAGTCGTCATCAAAGGGTGCTTTGCCTCGTGAGACTATTCCGTTATTGAGGAATTCTAGGAGGCTCACGTAACCTTCAAGTAGCGCTCGCTAAAGTCGCAGTGTCGCGCTGGACCGCTATCTTCTGGTTGGTATTTCGAAGGTGGCATTTGATTTCTTTCTTTCTTTCTTTATTGATTGAAGGTATTTTGATTTCTTTCTGGGAATACGACTTGTTTGAATTAATTTTTCAGCACGTAAAATTACGTGGAATGCATGTCCATTTCATACTTTCGCGGCAAGAAGCTTGGTTAGACTGTCCAAGCCAAAGTAACTAGGTTTTTTAAAATATGCTTTTAAGTATTTACGTGTACGTTGATAGGTAAATAACGCTTACCATACACGTTCTCCTGTCGTTGCTGCACTTATGTACGAAGGCGGTGTCGTTCTGACGTAGAGTCCCGCAGCGATCGTGTATA
>DWDX01000275.1:0-30771 GCA_018245675.1 Agara michaeli
TTGTTTACCGAGAGCGAGATTCATATGTAAGTATGTGTATTATAAATATTTTATGTGTATTACTCCCTCGGTTGCTTCCAGCTTGTTGAAGAAAAGCTAAAATTCACACAACCTTAGTAGCCGCTTAATGATTTTTGGCCAATGACACATACCAGATTTGACGGTAAAGCACATGTTTAAAGAAAACTTACATTCGTATCATCTGTATTGCAATATCGTTAAGGCTGTTATACTCGTTTGCATCCGCTCTTCGGCTAATATCGGATGCCGAAGGCTTGTACACTGTGTACTTTAGGGTCAGCGCCGGACGGAGTGGCAGCGAAGCGACTAATTTAATAACAATCTATATTCAACCTAAAATATCACTACGTACGATTGTAATTAAAACAACGAAATAATATGCCGGGTGGGAAATGTCATTTTATTTCGTTGTTTTAATTACAATCGTATGTACAAGTGATTTAGGTTGAATTTGGATTGTTACTCAATTCGTCGCTTTTCCGCCACTCCGTCCGTCGTCGCTGACCCTAACACTCACAGATTTGCACAGATAGCCGGCGCTGGTTACCTAGCAACGATTGCTAGCGAAACTTTCATAATATTTTCATATCTGTATAACAATGAGATTATAGTAATAAACGCTCACCATATTTTCTCAAATTGATAGACACAATTCTAATGCGAATACTATCGAAGAATCTTTTTAATTACTATATGATTTGAACACATGTTTACACTAGCGACATAGTTCGATTCATCCGTTCGAGAATACGATGAAATTGACTATTGGTCCTTTTTATAATACTGTCTGTTACAATGAGCGCATTTTCTATTGTAAACATTATAGAGTTAATTTTTACTTCACTTTTTATTCTTCAAAAAATCTTTAATATTTTGTAAGATTTTTAACCAAAAAAGTTAACGGAGAAACATTGTTATTATAAACACTACAATCTGGCTAATGTTAATCGTTACAATATATCTCCATAGTATTGTAACAGCTTAGTTATTATTTAATACTCTTAGTAAACCGCCGTCTACCTTATTCAACTGGGATTTGTTATTAGTATAGAAAATTTTCAATTTATTATATTGTAGACTTCGCGACGCTTTTGATCATATCATATCGGAGCTAAATATAATAGAATGATTCTTGTATTGAGAAAACTGAAAGCCCTTGAGTGTACAATCTACTTTATCAAAGACTAGGTTTTGCCCGCGACTTCGTCCGCGTGGAATAGTGTATTTTGCAATAAAAGTATCCAATTCACTATTCCATGCGGACGAAGTCCCGGACAAAACGCTAAAATGTTAAATTAATACTTTTCTTTAAAAGTATTCTATGTTACTTCTAATACCTCCAAGGATATAATGTACAAAGTTTCATGATGATTGGTTAAGTCGTTTTCTCGTGAAAGCGTAACAAACAAACTTACATTCACATTTATAATATTAGTAGGGGTGTATTTTTTATACAATGGGAATGTTGGTTTAAATACCAATCAATTAAGTCGACATTGTCTTTAGTACATAATATATTATAATCACAATACGAACTTCGTAGCATTTCACGTAGCCTCAGTACTACGCGCGCTCCAGACTGCGTCGTAGGTGTCACGCTGCTACAAGTCGGCCTTTAATCTCTCAACGCAGATGACACTGCCTCGTACAATCCCACCACAAGGCTTTTCAATTCCCAAAGTGACTACCCTCGCCGTTCAACGGATATTGAACATTCTCTTGGATCGCTAATTTGAATACATAGATCTATTGTCAATAATAATAATAATAACAAGCAAAGTGATTGAGACAATTTCACACGGCTATCTAATTCCAAATTAGGCAATTAAATGACTGCGTATAGGAACCAGATAGCTGATAAACATACACATATACATACGATATAATGCTTATATAGATAGTTTTCTATCACCCAGACACAGAACAAAAAGCATGCTCATTGCACGAATGTTTATCCTGGGTAGGATTCGAACCCACTACCTCTGGTTTTTGAAGTCAGGGTCTCTAACTACTCAACCACGAGATCGGACATTGTCAAATACATTTATGAAATTTTGCTTTTCTGATGAAAATTTTTGTTGCCTTATTTTTGAAGATATTGCGTGCGCGCCGTGTTCGTGGAGCAGCGAATGAGAAGTGTCGGTTCATATTATGTTATTTACGGTTCCGTCGAGGACAACTTTTTAATGGCGCGATAACAGACCACCCGAGACCGGCGCGTTGGCGTTAAATCTCGTGCTCATAAATACGTTATGTAAACCCGCCCTAATAATTAGTCGCGGTTACGGGCGTGTAGTTAAGTTTTATGGAGCCGGTGGAGGCTCTAAGCGGGAGAGAGCGGACCGGGAAAAATGTTCTTTAATTTGTCTGCGTACGTTCAAATGCGATGTAGCGGAAATTGTTATGTTTATTCGAGGAATCTGGTATTGGTTGCTACCCTTTTATTTTTTTCTAGTTTTAATGCGATTGGTTTTTTGCAGACCCCTCGTAGTATAACCTTACAGCCGTAGTAAGAATCGCATTGAATATGTATGTTTTAGCTCGCGCTTGTGCCAACCCTCATGTTCCTTATTGTAAACCTTTCTAAATATTAATTTTTCAATGGTACTGCACGCATATATGTAGTACGTTAGTTAATTTACTGATAAGGTATTATTTTCGTATTAACAATCGATTATTTTTTGTTTTTTTTAAGAACAAGTTGTGTGAAAATGGTGCTGAAAGTTATAACAAGCCTTATGTACTAAGAAAACTACTCAAAGTGTGTACGTGAACATTTATATACATATTTGAGTGATATTAGATATTGCGTTTCTAAGTGAAATGTGACATAATAATCATATATTTCTGTTATCATTCGTGTTTTGGTCATTGATAAGAATCCCGCGTGTCGGTCGCCAAGGAGGCGGCGACGCGCGGGTGGTTGCGGCGGAGGGCGCGCGGGGAGGTCGGCGGCGTGGACACAGTACCTTGCACTGTCGCCGCGCTGCACGCCACCTGCACTCCGTCTCTTCACCGATGCCCACTTGGAACTTTAAAAGTTTGTCAACTACTTAACAGTCCACAAGTTTGAAGCGACCGGGGAAGATCGAAGCAATCTGGCGGAAGCGTCGAGAAGTTGAAGCGCGTGGTGCTCGTACACGAGTTACAAGTACGGCGACGAAGCGAGATACGGAGTCATGCGGTCAGCCAAAAGGACACAAACCTACTGGCGAGCTGGGTGTAGAGGCGCGGGCGGGGCGGCGGGCGGGGGCGCGCCATTGGCCCGCCGGGGCACGCCTCCGCCGACGTCGGTGCCGCGGCCGCCACCGCGCCGTCAGCGCTCCGCATGTCGCCGGATGACGACCACTTCTTCCTCCATCACACCAACAACTTTCCGTCGCCAGATTCGCACTTTCAATTGTTTTAAACTGTGGCCTTTGATTAGTGAGCAGGTACATAACTTCCCCAATGGAACAATTAAACTAATCCTACTTAAAAAACACAATATTTGACGACATATCATACTGTTAGTACCAAAGTTACCCTTTCGCTGTGAGCCTCTCTTTCGATAGATTAGATCAATTTTTACTATTTCAACGAAACCTTACATTTACTTACTTAAAGAATTTGAAAGTAAGCTATAATTAATTAGCTGAAGATAATTCCAGTAAATGAAAACATCCTTCTAGGCAGAGTGCTGTTAGTTGTAAACAATATAGAAAAATATATAGAAGGAATAAACATTTTAATAAAGTAAATACAAAAAATATTAACAGATCCTTAGATAAGCTTATGGTGATGGGTACTAGTTAAGTACATTTGTCCAAGATTTATATGACCACTTTAATGTCCTCGAATTTACTGCATGCATGTGGGTCTCTGTGCAAAGATTACACGGCACCAGTGAGTGAGAGTCGAGAGAGAACGCTTGAAATCTGAGCACCAGCGATATACCGACGCAGGCGGATGGCAGATTGGCGAAATTAGTATTTACCACTGACTTTCTAAATATACGATTATTTTTTTTTTTACTTAGGTATGTTATTTCGTTTGTTTGGAGAATGTTTTCAACCCCTTTTGGAGCACCCCAAGTTAGCGCCCTGGGATCACCACAAATGAAAGAACGAACCATTTACACCATTAAAAAGATGATTAATACGTACATGATTTATGCAAATGGAAATCAAGTATATTTGATGTATAGTTTAAATACCTACCTGTGTTTCCAAATCATAACCTAAATATATATATAACTCAAAGGTGACTGACTGACATAGTGATCTATCCAACGCACAGCCGAAACCACTGGACGGATCGGGCTGAAATTTGGCATGCAGGTAGATGTTATGACGCTGGCATCCGCTAAGAAAGGATTTTGATCAATTCTACCCCCAAGGGAATAAAATAGGGGGTGAAAGTTCTTAACGCGAGCGAAGCCTCGGATTCGTATAATAATAAATCTCGTTGTTAAATTAATGTGTTACAAATTTGATAGCCAAAGGGTATTTTTCCACGTAAGATTATAAAAATTCACTGATATATTACACGAATTAAGCTGACTTAAACTTGCGTTCTCGTGCTGTCACCTCAGAAGTTTATTAACACCGGATGCAGGTAAACGTAGCGGAAATCTTAATGCAACCGTATTTTTATCGACATCCGTTTTAACGACAAAATCATGCAGGCGCACAAGCTTCAGATAATCCGATAAGTATTACGAGGAATATCTAAGATAAAATAAGAGGGTGCATGTCTCCATCTTTTGTTCAGCTAAAGGTTTTCATAGCACCACGTGCAGCTAAATGGCATGAAATTTTTAGCGCAATAAAGATTTTTATAGAAAACCTTTCAAACGGTAATAATGCAGGACAGCGTTGAATTCTTAAAACAATGGAATTTATTTATAGAAATAATTACCTACAACAAAAGAATAACGCAGACGTCGTAGACTCCAAATATTTTTCCGAGATATATTTTCCAATGAATAACTAAAATAAATTAAGCGGTTACACGTTTTCACCTATCGTCATCTCAGAGGTCCATTAACACCGGATGCACGCGGACGGCGCGGGAATCTTAATGCAATCGTATTTTTATCGAACTTCGCTTAACAGTAAAACTATTTGGACTTCATGATCTTCAGGTATTTTTTATTCATTTATTAATTGATTTAGTACACTAAAAATACATCGGCAATATTTACATACGATATTAAGTTCTGTTTGTCTCTTAATGAGACTTTTTCCAGCAATATTATTTTTCATCTTTTATATATTTCTTAAGGTTATAATCGATATAACATAAATGTAGGTAAATCAGCTGTCAATTATCGTTTTCACGAAATATAGCATCATTTCATTTACAGCCAAACACGGCGACTTTCAAATTCAGATGGAATGACGATACATGAAAATATAGAGTAAGTGAAAAATAAATGCTTAGTTCAGGAATTGGATGACGACGGCAAAGCACTGTAAATGTTTTTTTTTTAATAACATATAGGTTTGCTTATTCCTTGTGATGTAAATCATCGATGGTGATTTGACATTTTACGACCATAAAATGTTCTCTTTACAGGATTTGCGCTGACGTACTCAGTTTTCACCTGCCGTCATAACAGGTCTATTAACATCGGATGCAAGCAAACGGCGCGGGAATTTAAACGAGTGCACAGTGCGCTGTGTAGTGTGCTTAAGCAATTCGCTCACGTGCGCTCGGATACAGAGTAACTTTTATTCAGCATTGCAGCCAGTTTCTTAGAAAAAAATCAACTATTCACCTGCTACGTTACCGCACCGGTAAATAGACGATCTCCAATTTATACTTTTTCACAATTTTTGACCGTAAATATTTTATGTACCACTTTTCCTGAGTTATTTTTGCCGAGTATTACTAATTACTTTGAACTCTGTTTTACTACATTCGACTCGATTCGACATGACTCAGCTCACCGATACCAATAATAGTCGTTTTAATGTACCGAATCGAGCCAGTCTGATGAAATGTCAATTATAATCTGTAGCGATGGCCAGCAAAATATGTATAGTACTTTACTCATTAAACTCAACAATATTACCTCTTTTAATACTACTGTAATTTTACGCTAAATTATTAATTTTTTGTGACATCAATGTATTATGTCAGTGAATTTTAATGCAACGTAAAAAAGCGTTTCATTGAAATAAAAATTATAAATATCTAATCATGCTATTTAGCATTTAATTTCACCCAAATATGCGGACTAAAAACAACATAGGCTGTTGTGGGCTAAAAATAATACAAGCACGCTAACAATTATGTGACATTACACCGGCTTGCAATGGCCCGTTGCAGCCGTTACTAAGCGCCGGTGCACATTTGTACAATCTGCAACACATTTGCCGTTACGACCAGCAACGATACACATTAAACTAAAACTTAGGACAACGCGATGATCAATCATTTAAACTATACAATAAGAGTAAAAGAACTACGAAATTATTTATTTAATCGGATTTATTAAAAAAATAATTATATTGCTCTCGTTAAAACTTATTGGAACCATTCCAGACTGTTTAAAAGTCTTTCAACAAAAATATTCCCCACTAACCCATGTCATCACTATCTTGCAGCGGCGTCGAATAAGGACTAGGTTTCTTGTCAATGCCCAACCGTGGTCGGTTAATACGTCGCAGCAATATAAGAACCAGCGCAGAAGCTTATTTATTTTAAACAATATGTGTAAAATAAGTAGATTCTTCTTCGCCCTTCCCTGTTCACAATTTATTTGAGGTAGGCGCATTATTCATAATGCATTTAAATGCGGCGGGAGTTTTACGACGAGCCGCCTGATATCAACCCTCTTTGGAAGGGCTGTTAAGGGCGCAAAATTATTACTCGTATCCTTATTGCATTGTTAGATAGGAATATACTTTATACGTTAAATATTAAAGCTTAGGTATATACTAAACTAGAGAACGTAAATATGAAATTAGAGCCTATTAGAATATTTTGACATTGATAAGTATTGGCCTTAAGTCCAACTTTTGTCTGAGCAAGCAAAGTGCTTACAAAACGAACGGAATTTTTTTAAAACCAAAATATTCATGCTCAAAAGAACAAAATTCTCGTTGAAAGATAAAGGAAGCGAAAATCCGGATGCATATATTTCTTTCCTCTGCACTGTACATATACGTCGGAATAAATTCACGATATTATTTTTCAAGGCACAAACATTTGGCGCAGAAACTAAAAAGCCCTATTCCAAAGTGTGATCGTACTTCAAACTGCTCTACGCGGTATAAGTCTGGACTGTCTCGGCCTATGATATATTGTACGGACTGTTAAGTGGCATGCAAAATGTATTTATACTTTGTACTTCCTTACGTCGTTATGGCGCGCTGCCAAGTAAAACAATCTTCCGCTGGGCGACGATAACAGCAGTCGCCATGATTTTATTACGTGACATCGTCGTAAAAATTAAATGAGCTACACTTAAGCATATATTAAAGCGCATTAAAATATTAAGAAAAACAACAAATAAAGAAAACTTTTGAAGACCATTATAACGAAATAGCCCGTTTAACCTGTTTGTTTTTTTAATTTACTAACAAAATGACCGAATTAACCTGCTTATGCAACCTCTAAACCGTATAAAAATATCCCTATGCTAATATTAAATTTTAGATATTGACACGAATGTATTGAGATTACTTTGGGCGTCCATGCAGTTAAGTATTGTTAAGGTCGGCGTACATACAGGTAACTCGGTGCTGCTACCAGTCGCTGTGTTATACCCCTCTTGATAGTGCAATGCTCTGAATCCCGCCAAAAATGTGAGGTAGTATATGAACATTTAAAAGTTTTAGAATGCATGCAATGCGTGTAATTCGTTGAAATTAAAATAAACCTTATGTATTTCTTCGTATGTACATAATATATTATGTAGGTATATATATTTACAAATTTATTCAACTTGTCAAATCAATTTATAACGTAGTGCTAAATTTTGATGTTTGTATTATTTTAATACATTTGTTTCTGGATGGATTACTTTCAGTTTGGATGTCGCAACTTACTGACACTAAAAACTAACAGTTTCCCATCCGCTAACCAACATCAATAAGACCACTTAGTGACAGCGTCATGAAGAGATGGAAGATTCATATAAAATAAATTGCTTCCCAGTCGATATTAGGGGTGGGTCAATGAGGCGTGACGTTGACGAGGGTGTTCGTTCAGCATCGGACAATATGCAAGAAAAACCGTCTTGAACCTTGTTTGACATGACGCGATTCAGGTGAATGCCGTGCAATCGAGCCCTTACTCTTTTTAAGCATTTCCTTATGTCCGAGGGACGTGATACTCAGAAATTTTCTAGTAACATTTCATGAGTACTCCCATATAAAAAGTAATAAGTTAGCGCTGTACAGTGTCTATTGAATATTTAATTATATAACTTTTTGGATAACATCAAAACAAGCTATTCTAATTGAATAACAGTTCTTAACTTCCTTTAAATGATTGAAGAATATGATTATTTAGGATGCTATAACAATTTTTAGAACAGCTAAGATTTCTAGTGAAGCTTTAACTATAGACCGATAACAAACGTGTAGAATAAACACGACACTTCCGATCACGAGCCGCATGTAATAATTAGAGCTATTAAAGAACAGAAGTTCATTGTATTTAAACAGTGCAGAAAAATTACTTATACAGCATAACATGTATACTTACTCATGTATACTTATACAGCATATCTTTATAATACTTCTGATGTTAAAGATAAAACAAGCCAATTTCAAGCATGAAATCGCTACACAAATTTTGCACGCAGCAATACCAAGAAGTGACTGGTGCAGTTCAATATGAAATTCGCAGATAATACGTCGTGACATTGACGAGGGTTGAAAGCGCGTCCAGGCGGAAAAATATACGCTGCACCTCGTTTTATCACTTATCATAACATTGAGAATTTTTCTCCCTTCGCTGCTAGTTCAATGCAATAACTATATTGAATTTAAATTATCGCTAGACGGTGCTGTGAATGGACTATGAAATTTTTTTTTTTTGCTCTGTGTCATGAAGTTTAGTTAATGAAGGTAATAAAGATCTTTTGTGTTGCTTGGATCGAATGCATAATAACTAGTTCCATTTAAACGTAGACATCAGTTCTCATTATAATTTCTACTATTCCTGAGAGAGAGATATTAAAAAAATGCAAAATGTAACATTTAAAGAAACGGCAAAAATGCCTAGATATTTTAGTGTTCTAATGCAAAAATAAGATTTACCCCACGACTGGGGGATTCTATTTGCCTCTCAACTATCCTTTACTTTGAACAGAAAGCGCAACTTTTGTCTATACATGTAGGAGAGCTCAGGATTTTCATTAAAACCTTCTTTACAGTACCTTACATAAAAGAGCAATTTTTCCCAGTAGGAAAATCTCGATGCAGCCGCATTAACGCTTTTATTTGCTTTGTTACTCGAAAAAACTTATTATTCCACTTCTCTCACCCGGGGAATTACATTATTCTCTTCGAGTTCTATTTATAGAAACCATTTCAATAGGCTTGTATTGGGTTAGTTCTGTCAGACGCATTTATTCCTAGTTTTCAAATACTGAGTAACGAAATGGCGAAAAGAAAAACGATACAAATTAACAAACAACTGTCTTGAAATAAGTGTAATACAAATTTACAAATACATACTATTAATAACATTCCAAAAATAAAAATACTATTGCCTATTTCCACGCGTATAAGGTATACTAAGTTTAAAATAATTTCCAAAATAGGTACACATACAAAACATTTCATACATTCTTTTATTGTTGAAACTCCAAGGACCGAGTGCTTCTTAACACGATTATTTTTATTTTGAAATTTGTTAATGAGTTGTAAACTTTAAATAGAAATTTCCTTCGTATCACCATAATGACAATATGCGAACATTACCCTTAATAGTTCTTGTATAAAACATGCCACTGCGGCGCTGGTTCCTGGAACACCAGAGTCGTTGCACTGCACCCCATGCATCGACCCGAATTAATAAATAAAAGCGGACTTTCCCATCATTTGTCATATTTGTACACCGTAAAAACCCGACCATTTGAATCATTTGTTTAGATTTCCTAATCGGTTTCCACCGAGTTCATCGAAAGGAAACTTGCGGGAATTTGCAATATGTTTATCATCAGCATTTAGCATCAATAATTTTTATATACGAGTATCATAGGAGGTAAATTAACTGTGTTGCATGTTTGTGTGTTTAGATCATCTCGTATGTCATTCTCGAAGCAAGAATCCTTCGGAACTGAGTTTCGCTGCGTTTCAGTATAAAACATGTTGCGATTACTATTATAATGTACCACTGTAAGATATATAGCGAGGGGTAGAATTACAATACCACGATAAATTCCAAAAACAATGACAGAAATCACAAACTTTGTATTGAAGTTAAGGCAAAATAGTAGGATACAATAAGACTATAGAGACTAATTCGATACACAAGTAACAAAACGAGTAATCGAATTTTAATTAGACAAATCGGCTGGGACAAACATTTGCGCAGGAAACAAATATTGCTCCGGTCTGGGTGTAGCCGGCGTATATTGATAGTACACAAACATATCGACGTACACGCGCACATATTGCGGGGTATTTCTACTTTGGCCTCATATTTTTGTTTTACTAAAAAAACAATGTTAACAGAAATGTCCTTTACACTTTCATTGTGGCTTTTTGCTGTGCTTGTATTTGGCTGTGAATAATTAAAGCCAATCTACAGTAAATAATTAATTAGGTCAATTTTTGTTTCAAACACTTCAATTATTTTTTTTACAGAAACGTGATATGGCTGTCAAACATAGCTGACATATTAACGTACCTATATTCATAACCATTGAAAATGTATCAGAGCCGCATGAATATTCATGTGTTTTTTTAACTAATTACTTGCTAGTCATTCCGTATTGGTTCCGTTAGATCCGCTAGTTACCTACACATTGCCTTAAATCAGTATCCCGTTTTACATATAATTTGATTTAATATGTATTTGACTAATAGAGCTTTGCATCTGGTAACATTTTCAAAATTAAAATCGATGGTGAAGCTCCGATCGCATAATAATAAAAATAATAATGAATAACGGTATTTTCTAGTCTAACATAGTACTGAAGTCAAATAATCGTAAACATTGATAAAGTAGGTAGCACATCGGAAAGTAATACGGTGCCTGCTGGAAAATCTGAGAAGCGTTACGCAGAGACAAATGTCTTTGAGACGACATTAACATAATCCGAGTGTGCGGGAAACAAAGGAAGTGACGTGAGTCACAAGAAATGGTGGCTGAGCGGCTTCCGGTCTGTGCAAGTTGAAACTGAGTGTAGGAGTATCTCGTAAATTGATGTAGTCCATCAACGCTGGAATCTGATAACCTCTAATATAATGTACATTTTTGTATGTTTTCTGACGGCAATATATGAATCTTTCCGCTGGTATAATCTCATTCTGGACATTTTTATGTGGTCGAAACCACTCACATTTTTCAGGATACGGAGTCGGTTCTGTAGTTATTCGCAAATTGCAATAAATGTATTAATTACGCTACCATTTTGCAAACGATACACCTAGTTAATTTTTATCGCAGACAGTGAACCCTCGTACGAAATTTACGAAATTATTAACTAGCCTGACACCTATAATATTATTTACAAATATTTTGTTCACCTTTAATAACATGTGTATTATCAAAGCGCGGTGCTGATTTCAAGTAACTCATAGATTCAAAGTTAAATTGCTTATAGTCTTAAGATTGTCTTCTCTTGTGTGGACTTAGTTGGCACACCAAATATCTGTGGATTTGTACCACATATTTCAAACCACTACACGACTCACTCAATAAATAACAGCTACATTTAATAAAGCTCTAATATCGCATGCAATGTATACTACAAAATCATTTCATTATTTGCAAGAGTCGGGATACGGACATTAACTTTGTTTCCTTAACAATAAAATCAATTCGACACTTATTAACTAAGACGTGTAAGTTTGTCGGGGCATGCCAACCGCGCGGTTACCAAACAACGCTTAACAAGTTTTGTCATTAAAATTTCTCACACGATTCTGCGATAACAAGACGTCACTCGGCGATAATTGTGCGCGTCAATAAGTGGCGGCGAGTGACTTGGACGCGCGCCAGGCGCAACAAAGCTTTATGCACTTGCAAATGCGCGCACTTGTCTTAATGATACACGGTTTTTTGAAAGTGGATGGTGCAAATCGAAAAGAAGATCGCGAAAGTACCATTGACTGCGCATACAGTCACTTGGCTTTAGTAACTGTAACTGGCTTTGATTGTTGCTGTGATCTATCATATAAGCCAGAAATATAATCTAACGGCTTCGTTTTCATTGCTTGAAGTTTTAAAGAAGAATTCGAAGTCTTAAAGAAGTTATGACTGGTAATCTATCAGCGTTTTGTATCTTTTCTTAGTGTAATTAAGCCGTCTATAACTATGCCTTAAACTGACAGTAACCGTTAACAAGAAGAAGAGTAAAGTTAACGCCCACAAGACGTCAAAGTAACTTACGAACTCAACTTACATCTATATTACTATTGAACCAAAATAAATCATAAATACCAGTTATTGCCAAAAAGTACAGACCGATATCAATTATTATCAAAAACTGCTCTTTTAGATTAAAGCATAATGTGCGACACTGTAAAGAAATTTTAATTAAACGCCGGCTATTATTCTTAATTTATTTAAGACGAATGACCGCTCCTTAGAACTTTAACACAGGCCATATTCCTATATGGCCTGACCAAACTTCTGCAACTAATTGCGTTTACCACATTTTTCTATGATCTGGACTGACATTGTAGCGAAAGCTTACGTTTTATTGCAGATAGATAGCCCAGCAAGCCTAGACTACTTGCTGATAATACAGACTCCCCAAATTTAGAGAACTCAGTTACATTAATCAAATTTAATGACCAGCTAAGAAGTATCTCGTTATAAACTTTTCTAAGAACATATAAAGTAAAATCTTGATAGCTTTAAATTCAACTGAATTCTTGCTTTCTAGCTTGACCCTAAGAACTTACGAGGAAGTGCGGACATCAATCTTGATCACAAGTCAGGAGACTTCTGTTCGACGAGTTTATTTAATTTAGCTCTTTCGTATATATACACACATTTTATTCTTCTGTTTTAAACGGCAAGACGTCAGTTTACAACAATGTTTATTTAGGGAATATCTTAAGACACCTCAAGCATTACTTTTGCAATAATATTTTTTCCTCAACAGTCTGTTTACTTTTTATCTATAATTTAATCAAAATATTAGTATTATGTACTACTGACATATCCAAATTAAATAAGTATCAAATATCTATAATAAGCAACAAATTACATAAATGTGTGATAACAAATAAATTGTATCATCCTTTTCATCAACACCTTTATTGTTTGAAACAGATCTCCTCACTAAATGAGAAGGTTTATGGTTATGCTTTATTGAACATTGTTAACAATTCTAAGGTTCTTAAATCAGCTCAGGATGTTTTCTATTCGCCGTTATAAGTGATATTTTGTCTCATAATCGCATATAACTAAGTATGGTCCGAAACGCTTTTCACAGTTCGTACCCCAGACCTCTGATGTGCAAAGCTGAAAACAAAACTACAATGCTTTCCCATTATTGCTGCTTTTTTAATATAGATTACCTAAATGACTCTTTCAACTCACATAAGATCCGCGACACCCAAGTCCGAAAATGTGGATGTGAATGGAAAGTGTGTTCAGTGCAAAAATGATTTAATTAGCAGCTTTAATCTATTCAAAAGCGCCCACGTTCAACAAGTAGCTCTCAGTTTCAAAATCCCCAATACTTTTATGTGGAGCCGTCGTACAAAGTAATGAAGTGGGATTTTCCTGGGAAAGGAGATTACTTTTTTTACATCGGGGCGTCAAAGAGTGGCGATCTACTTGAAGATTTTTCTTTCCGCCGATGGTATCTGAATGCTGCACCACAATGCGCCGGGTTCAAAAGAGCTTGATGAATTCCAGCCCTTTGTTTCCGCTCGCTCTGTCTCAACGAGGCATTGCTTTTTAATTTAGACCATTTCGCCTCCTCTTTTTATTCTGGTAATAAATCTGGATATCTAGTGGCTTTCTGTGTTAATTTTTCGGTATGTTATGATGTTAATAACGTAAAGTCATAGATAAAAGATCGCATTTGCATAAGAGTTTATGTAATACACGACAACTCTTGTATGAGATTAAAAATTTCTTGACTATGCAAAGTTATTGGTTTGCCGATGAAAATGTGTATGTAGTCATTTAGTACAAGCCAAAGACCCGTATACCCTTTTCGAGTGATGTCGTAACCCACAGCGCATCTGTGATCCTGATTTTTTCCTTCGCTCCACCTCTTAATACTATAATTAGGTATGGCCAAATGTTACAGTTTAAATATTATTTTTCACTTTAATCAAAATCTTGAAAAAGAAATAAACAAAGTCAATTTTTTTGCAGGAGAACATTTGCCATTTTATAGCAATGCTTAAAGAAAATTACAGCATAGGACATAGGAAGTGTAAAGAAAGAAATAGCTGTCTTAACAAATTGAAAGCGGAAAATTCCCATACTCACTCTACAAAAGAAGGCATTCAAATGAACTTTTATAAAGCGCTTCGACGAATCCATCTATCTCTATCACAAACCACGGGAGGATACACTTGATAGAGCGCATATAGGTAACGAGTGTAACTACGTACGTGCTTTTAACTGAATGTATTGTTCTATATTTACGTATATTATGTAGAGCTCAATATTTAGTTTTGACTACTTTTGCAAAATGCTTGTAATAAAGATAGAGGAGTAAACGAATTTATATTTCATGAAAATTATACATAATTATACATTAATAAGACATACTGACATACTAAGATTGCAGCAATTAAAAGAAACTATACTACTCATTTCCAAAAAGATCCTCAAAATAAATTTTTACTTATACTTTCTCCTTTTCCTAAAACTTCTATAAATTTTCGTTCATGTTTATTTTTCATAATTGTATGCTATAATATGATTATTTTAACTAAACTCAATAGATTAACTGTTAATATTCCATTCCATTTTTAAATCATAACCCAGTTAGTCATGTATATGATATTTAGTTACCGTATTACAGCCATTAATAAATTATGCATACTCGATTATACTGGGTAATTTATTACTGGCGTGCCACATTGTCTAATGAACTAGCAGTATGGGATCAAGATGTAGAGATCAATACGTAACATAACAATTCATGTTTTATAACCCCGTATTAATAGTCGCGTACATAACTATAAAGAGTTGATTAAGAATATTAAAATAATATCCATCACTGCTGGCTAATGCATTCTACCACGCATTACATCAGCTCAAAGCAACAGTACCTTTTATTATAATAACAATAACAGAAATTCCTTTGTACTTTGTACTTCTATGAGTTTGGTGGGCATTTGATGTTATTTTTAATGTTCGTTAGTATATGCATACATGGCTAATTAAAAATACATTATTTTCATTATCGCTCTAAAGTTATTTTTAGGGCTGGTCCATTGTTCCGCTTTCCTTCACCAGACTCGAAATATGATGGAGAGAAACAAAATAATCATAGGTAGAACTCTCAAACTGTGTTTATGTATAAGAGAGTGAATATATACATTAATAACTAAATTCGAAGTGATCTGTGAACCTTGTTATGAAACTAGCCCCAAAATAAATCTAATACTCTATGAAAAGTATTTTTAGGGGTATTATGTACTATCTTAGTTCCGCAACACAACCTTTTCTTATACAGCAAATTGGGGTTAAACCCCAAGCAGCTATTAGGTTCTCAATTTCTCGTTCAAAAAGCAGCGCAAATCTTTTAAGAAAAGTTAACGTTTTTGCTGCAAGAGTGGTTCTAAATATTACAACTGATTAATACCGTTTTCATTAAAGTATTTAAACTTATGTAATTAAAATGAATCGCTAAAATTCATATATTTTTATACGATTGTTTTAATTCATTGATAAGCGATTGCCACCTGCTATTGCGGAAATGGACAAGTCGTTTGTGTAACTCCGCGAAAAGACACTTGAGCATCTGAAATGTCCATTGTTTTACTTGTCGCATATTAGCAGATAACGATTACTTAAAATACGATTACTTATAAACTGAAGGAATTTGAGTTCTTTCAATATAATTTGTCTGACGCCCATATTTCATACAATCTGGGCCGCTTCAGACATATCTTAGTACGTCAGACGAGGTCGACACGGCAAGTACGGGAGTATAAACAATCTATAAAACACACTATACATGTAATTATATCGGCGTCTCATCCTCATTCTTATTATGTGTAGAGCTTCAATATTTTTTTGTTCAACAAAACATCGAATACAACGGTCATAAAAGAACGAGCGAACGAACCATGTGAAATAATGCTATAAAGTTGTCTATTTAAAGTTACAGTGCCCCGTTCACCAGCAGTGTTTCTGGTACGTACGACCCATTAAAAGCCTATATACGCAAATAAAACTCTCATGCACGGAAATAAAGCGGCGATCGTAAAACTCAGTGCACTCAGTTTGCGGTCGCCGATAAATTTATTTAAAAGCTTTGACAGATTATTAAAAAAATATTATTTGCCACTTTGTAGTACTTGCGTGTAGATTTACGTATGCGACTATTGGTTTTGTTTTAATTATCGTTGTGAAACGTAATTTCATTGGTATCTGCTAATGCAATAGCAAAATAATGTTCTGTATTTGACGGCGAGGGCAACTTCTATTTGTAACTAAACTTGTTGTTTGCATTGTTGTGTACTGGTCTGTGGGGTATTGTAGGTAAACACAATGAACTTGAAGCGCTTAAACTTACCCCCAGGCTTAGACAATGTCTGTGACATGGACATAGTGACCAAATTGATAGCTTCCTCTGTAATTGGGCAGTGTCTTCTGTGTAATAGAGCTAATTGAAAGATCTTCGACCGACAATTAAATATCCAATCGTAGTAGGTATATGTTCGTAAGGAGTTGCATCTCACAATAAATTAAAATTAAAATAATAATCATGATTGAACCGCTATAAGAAAAATACATCCAACTTTGCTATGTATAAAAGCAATTGATTTGTCGAATTTTTTTATTTTATTATAAGATTAGCTTTGCCCGCAGCTTCGCCCGCCTAGAAATCAGTGTGTCACAAAAGTTTTTTGCGTAAATAACAACCCCACGTGAATTCTAGGATAAAAAGTAGCAAACCGATAAATTCAAGTTAAATATACTAAAATCGTTACTGTGTCTCAATCTTAAGAGATAAACATATATCATAGCGGACTTCATTATAGGTTTTTTTAAGGACAATGTTTATGTAGTACATTGTTTTGATGTATCGCATAAGGTTAAGTCAGTGCACGCCATGTAAGCGTTCAGGCAGCCCATTTTCGGCGACCTTTTCGTAAAACAATGAAATTCCTCTATATGAAGTTTCATCATAATCGGTTCAACGGTTTGACCGTGACGACGTCACAGACAGACAGAATTACAGAGTTACAGAGTTGCGTTTATAATATTAGCAAGGATAGTATGGATTCTAAATACACTTCACTATAAAACAATACGCTGGGCTCCACTCAAAGTATACGTTTCAATTACTTTAATTAAAGGTAACTTGAACTTGGAAGATAGATGATCTAATCTCGAAGTTTAATCGTTAAAGAATGTTACAAACATTTTATTTGACATCGTATAAAGGCACGATATGACAAAAATATTGTTAATTGTTATAAAGAAGGAAATCGATAGAATAGCAATATTTTTTTATAATTAACATAGATGCATCAGTCGAGTACTGCTGTAGCCAATATAATCAAGATATTGTCGATCAATTATCATGGATGCAGCGGCTGCTGCTTTAAAGTCAAACAAACACTGGATAGACAGACACACTAATAAGAGCCTGCATTGATTAATCGATTTACGTATGTGCCCTTATTGAATATTTTATCGGACTAGTTGTGTAAATTATCACATTATTTACAAAAAAACGTGAAAAAACATAGTATGTATATTAATAACTGAAACATATTTTTTTATGTATTACATGCCACATATGTGCGTACTCTGTATAAAAAACACTCATTTCTTTTAAGATTTCACAGAAAATATGACCTCAATGAAAGAGTCCTACTGGATGTTTTTATTTACTGTATCCTATGTGGTGTCTATTGTTATCTACTGTATCCTATTTCTACTGGACCTTCTTTACTGTATTTTATTATCTCTATCCGCGTAAGAAGGGACAGCCAGCCAACAGTGGCGAAAATTTATAGCATCATTTTAAATTTCACTTTTACATTATAGTTTTAAAACTATATAAAAATTGAAAGTATCAATTGATTTATTTGTATTTTGCTTTTTTAATAATTTATGGCAGTAAATAAGTGTAATATTAGATAGCAACAAATGTATAAAATAAATGTATAGATAAATAAAAATTGAAAGTAACTGTATAAAACATATGCTCTAACCACGGTAACACAATTGACCTAATTTTCTAAGACTGGTGAAGCGTTGCCCGCGAATATCGTCGACGCCAAAAGTTGATTCACATGTATCTATTAATGAAACTGACTTGTCATCAGTGTATTTTTACCTAAATGTTATAATGAATTCAATATGAGGTTTACAGTTGATCGTTTTAACTATTCTCTGCATTGTTCTTTTTGCCTCTTTTCAGTCATTATATTTAATAGTAATTATTACTAACGTTTCTGAATTAAAAGTGTAATTCGAAACATATCTGTATCTAGTATAATGTAAATCTAAAGTATAATGAAATAAAATAATACGTGACGAAATAGGTTGTTTTTTTTAAATTATATGCTAAACTCAATAATTCAGGAAAAGTCAATAATGTTAAATTAATAAAATGTGTAACCAAAGAATACGAGTGAAGAAAAAGTCCCGTCATAAAATAAAGCGAATAACAAAAAATAAATTTGTAACCACTTATCACACTGACTGCGGATCCACCATTTCATCACAGAACAATTTAAAGTCACATCGTCTTGCTTAAGATGCATTGGCTCATTCGAAACACTGGATTTAACGTTGGATCGGAGGCCGGCATCGCCAGTAAATGTAGCAATTCGTAGGCGACTCGTCCCACAACAGGCATTAGCACTAAATGACATCCACGAAAAATCTTCGCGGAGGCCAGATAAATATAGGGGAATAAAAAAGGTTTTCCACTTTTTATTTCGGTTCTATGACGTAGAAATGGAACTGCAAAGAGAGTTTTTAGTTTATTACGTGTTTGATTTATCGCACTTTATTATAACTCTGATTCTCACATTGTAATAAAGTACTGATGCTTTTTTTTCAGTTTTTTTAATAACCACTATATCGAAATTTATCCTGTATATACATTCCCGGTCAAGTATTAAACCCATATATATTTTTATTACAAACAATGAGAACTAAATTATGTACAATCAGGCTATATATTAATACGGGTATAACATAACAATGTGAAAATTTCTACTGAAATCAATAAATACGATAGTTGAGTCTTTTCTTTTTCAATCTTTCTTTCAGTCTAAACTATATGCATGAGAATGTAAATGAAATAAAAAAAAAGTTCAGGTATTAAGTCGCTGTTTTTTAATTTGAATCCTTAGTATCGCCATGTCAAAGTAATTACTTGTCTGTAGCTTTAATGCACTCCCTCTCCTAACAGATAACTCTTATAGGGATTTCATTCTAATTTTTCCGTATGAAATTATATATCTTCCAAAGCAATATATATTGTGTGTGTGGAGATATATATCTTTTTTACATATAAAGTACAAGTTAGAATAAATGTTTTTAATAATATAAATATGTAAACTACATATTCCTATTAATTTACATACTACTACGTACGTACTATGCAGAAAACAACAAATTGGTATATTTTTTAAATTCCTTTATATTAATTTTTTAATACAGGGAAGAAAAGTTATACACTACATACTAAATAAAATGAGCAGGCTGTAATCACATAGACTTCTCCAGGACCGCTTAATGCCTATTAGGGGCGTCCTAATAAATTACGACCTGGGCTTTTGCCAGACCTGTTCCTGTTCTAAGATGTTACCGCTGTAATGGAAGCTAAGTGCAAACAATCTGTGTCCCAACAACACATAAATTAAATAAGTAAATGAATTCAAAGTGCTCGCATCCCTGACGTGGTTACTATTCGCAAACGATATGTAAAGTTAAACAATACGACCTTGTCCTTTGCATAGACGAGCGATCGTCATGGCGTGTGTTCGTGCGTCAGAGGGCATCTCATTAAGCTTTGCCGAAAGCCTTGGACGTCGTTTAATAACTCCCAATACATGGATGACTGACGTTTAACACGTCTACCTATAACTAACGAAAGCTGTAGGGTTCATCAAGAACATTGCACTTTGTACATCCATTGCCAATAGAATATTCATGTCATTATTTGTGACGCCTGCAACTTTTTTTCAGTATCGCCAAGGGTTGATTGGTAAATAATGCCACTAAGCACTAAGTCCGCCTTTGGTATAAAACATCCTTATTCTAATCTAATAGTGTATCGATATGAACATCCCTTTATCTGAACATAGTGCGAACGTATAGGACACAATAATGCAGTTTGAGTTGCAGCACCTGGGACCAGTCTAACTCCAAGCCAGATCTTACTCTTAACTGACTATTAACGTTGCGTACGTGCCGTAATCTACTTTAGAACCTACAAAAAAGATTAGTAAAATTATGACAATAACATTTCCAGAAAAAAACCTTCTTAAAAAAAGACGCACGAAGTTCTGTTGACAACCTTAATCTCCAGTTGATAATTATTTTACATTGAGGTATACTCTAAATATCTGCGTTGACATAACGTAGACACTGTACGTGCATATACTGTGAATTTTGTAGAAAAAGAAGTACGTTGATCTTCGAATAAAATCGTTAAAACGTTACTATTAAGTACTATGTCGATTACGACATTGTGTAATGGATGAACTCAACGGGGTTAATAGAGTCTGTACTGGCGAGGCTAAGACGACTTTACAGAGAGTTTTGGAACAGAGTTAGCGTCATTGCCGACGTTACATCTCTTATTTGTAAGGTTAGACTGGTGTTTGTTACTATTACAGTCACAATTGAATTGAAAATTACTTAACATTTATATATTGATTCATTCATACCGTCATTGTCTATTCACTGTTATTAAGCCATTTACATACATCTTCGTCCATCATCAGTATGTACTATGTACTTGGTAAGGGGATTTTCTTATTCGGTGCTACTAATAGTATTAAATACTTTTCTTTATTCACTCTAACACGATTACCACGTTCCAACTTGTCTAAATTACTAGGAAAACGTATAAAGAAAAATAATACTTAAAGCTCTTATATTTTCAGTAGTATAAAGTTTGAGTATTCTTAACACATGATGCTTTATCACTGGAATCCCCGACACATGCAGTCTGCTTCGTACCGCCCATAATCTATGCGAGTGTCACGTCCGCCTAATAATTACAGTACGCAATTAGGAATACGCTATTAGCCAAATGAAATTTCGCACATGAAAGAGTTACAGACCGTTGACTAATTAAACCAACAAAAGGTCAATAAACATGACTCATTTGATCGTTAACGCGTTTGTTGCCGACCGAATGCCGTTCCCAAGTTGCTCCGAATAGTGAAACTGGTTTATGGACAAACTAAATTCGAAACGTTCATCATTAGTTTATTGATTTACCGACAATGTGAGTGTTTTACAATGATGCGAACGCGAATTTACTGTATTGAAAAGCGAATTGATTTTCATGCGTTCATATTCAGTCGATTTGTTCATTCACTTTATATGCTTCATAATCTATGACAGTTCCATATCTGAATTTAATTATATGCACTATTTTGACGACATTATAAAATAGCATATTTATACGTGAAGGGTGTATCGAACCAACAGACAAGTCACGAGTAGCCGCCGCCTTTCATGCAATCAGCCTCAAATAGCACTTTTTAGGTATAGGATTAGGATTTTAGGTATAGGTATAGGATTTTTTAGGTATAGGTATGAGGTTGTTAATCAATTCGTTTTTCATTGAAAAAATGACGGAGGGAATAAGATTCTTAGTAACATCAGTCTAATTACCATTTGTTCGTATGAGTCGGTGGTGTTAGTAATATCCGTGCTAGGGCGTGCTTAGGGAGACGGTCGGTTTTAGTATACACATAGAACGGTATCCACACCACACACACAAATAATTATTTTACAATTTGTTCACAGTAGAAATAGGTGTAGCAGTTCTATTGTCCCAGACGAACTGTCACTGCCTATCATAATCGACTACCACCTATGTACATACCTGCTACTAATCTGTAGAATAGGATATAACATAATGCATGTATGGATACAGGTTGTTTTTGCACAAACTTGGGTTCATATAAGAATATTTATCGAACACAAACTGACAATACAAAAGTGTGAAACAAAAGGTATCAATTTCGTGAATTGGGTAAAATTGACCTCCCGTAACGGCATAAATTTCCTAAAAATAAACAGATCCTTAGACGGCCTGCGTCAACGCCGCGTGGTAACTGTGAAATTATACGATACAAATTGCATCATTAGAAATCACATTTTTATACGAGCTTCTGTTTGCAAGGGGCTTTATGAGGCTGGACGCAGTGGCTTTATTTATTTCTTGCTCTCACTGTTTTTCAAGACATTCAATTAGGTGCGCCTATAAAATATTCTTAACTCTATATGTTACAAGTTTTGTTTTTAGCAGCCTTAATGACTTTCATTTGTCTCTTAGCAAACTAAGTAACCTACAGTATATGGTGGCAAATTGTATAATAGTTCGCCTTAAACTTGAAACTGCTACTACTACTACTACTACTACTACTAATTACTCTAGAATTTCCACGGTTACGTTAAGAATAAGAATACATGAATATATATATAATAAAGATTTATAATGTACTTAATGAAGATTGAAAAAATGACACCCCGTTGCAAGAGAATAAACAATCCAAACATTTATATTACACAGAACAGAACGACATTGTCAGTGTACAGTATTCACACTATTTCAGCTGAGTAAAATGAAAAAACACCAGACGGAAATGAAACGTGGCTATTATAGTTGGTATTGAGAGTTTTCACGAAACTCCGTGTCCCATTTTGTTTCGTCCATGACCGATAACAATTAGGGAAACCTCCGTCGGTGCAAGTCGCGCGGATATAAAACTTTATGTACGCATATAAATTTCGATGTCGAGACATGTTTTATTGTACAGTCGTAAAATTTGGGGGTCGGAAAAGGCCGACATATTTATTAAATACGAACAGGCTCATAAAATTGAATGCAGCGTCTTCATGGCATTTATAATGTTATGATCGGACTATTTCTGTTCACTAGTTGCTTATCGAGCAAATTTCAATCGACTACAAAGTTACGTCATGCATTACAAGGATTACTTTCTAAGGTCAGAATCGTTGGAATTGATGTTTCGGTATTTATTTCGGTACTTTTGTCATCACCGTTACACCGTTTTTTTTATATTCATTGTGTTGTTATGAAACTATTCAATATACGGTGACTACACTCCTCTGCCTACCCCTTAGGGGATTACAGGCGTGATGTTACGTTACGTTACGGTGACGAGTCAGGCAACCTCCGTGAGCGCAAGAAGTGAACATCGGTGAACGTGAGAGGAAGACCAGGCCAATGTACTTGTAATGGAGCCTGGATAATGACATTGAGTAGAAGAGCCAAAGGATATTTCTCAGGGCAGGACATAATAGCGTGATTGTATAACTAACTGTAACTGATATGAAAATATACCTGTATCGCTGTGAAAGGTGTGATCGAGCAGGTGTACAAGGTATATTAGGTATATTAGAGGCGACCGTTTCACTCCTCGATATCAGCTATGACCTCTGTGTTATGTGAACCAAAACTGCTACAGACAGAAATATTAAAATGAGTTATTTAGTTAACGTGCAAATTCTAGGGACTGAAAGCAGCTATGTTTAAATAACAAAGAGATATTTCACTTGTATTTATTTGTATAGGACAGCAGATGTGCATTTACAGTACCAATACTTATGACTGCCACCTCATTCCTCAATCTCCATATTATAAAGATACTCTATATCAATAAGATATCTCTTTTAGAAACACATTGTAAAGCCAAAAAATGTGAGAAACGCAGGTTAAGTTTTGAGATCAACAAATAAAATGACTTCCAAAAACCTTTCGACGTGGATAATTAATTCAACATGTTAGTATCTCATTTGCCTGTCTGTAAAGAGGATTATAGGAACAAATAACTCCAGCTTAGCCATTTCTGACAGTTGGCATTCGCTCACAACTTACCATAACGGCTGCAACAATAAGCTGAATCGGATTAACATTTCGCCGGAACACCTTACAATGAAACGGTGTACCCCCTGACGCGCCGGCAACAGCAGAGAATACCTTTACCTTTCGCTCCACTTATTTACCGAATACAACTGTAATAAATTTAATAAACGGGAGACGCGTGACAGATAGAGAATGAGCAACGGAGCACGTAGCTCCCTTGTTTTGTATTTTTCCTTTGCCCTCTAAACTTGTTACATTGTAACATACTTACATAATACAAATTGTCGCAACCAAAATGTGTTTCCTAAAGCACAACGTCTACAGGTAGTTGGCACACCTCCAGGTCTTACCTGTGAAGACAGATTCGTTCAGCATTAAGCTCTGCACTGACTTCAGCGTCTGCAGCAAAAACTCTAATGAGACTCGTATATTTTCTTGACCCGACGCGGCATGTCGTGTAAATTTCATATGTCAGATTTTCACGGAATTTAAAAAAAAAAACCTCGAGCTAGCCGGCAGTGAGATAGCAGTAATCCCTCTGCCAGTGCCAGGTATCGATGGCTGGATTAAAACACTATTTTCGCTGAGACTTAAGCATTTCATTCGAACCGTTGGATTTTTAATGATATTGCCACAAACCTACTGTTATACTTATACATATTCTTAACGTACCAACATAATATGTAAGAAAATTAAAAAATATCTTTCGAAAAGAACTTCATAAAGAGACCATAATGTTCTAAACAGTACCTCTTAGTTTTTGGCCGCTAAAGTTAACTAACCACTTCAATGCGTATGTAGTCTAATACATCGTTTCGAAAATTTTACAATCCCACAATATGTTTTATCCCATAATAGCCGCCTCTATACTATATTCCTCTACACTAATGAAATTGTTACAAGTTAACAATATAGTGCATACAAATTTTATGCAGTCTACTGAAGAATACCGTTTAATAAATCTTATATCACAATACGATTGAATTCTACTACAATTGACGAAACAGATTTGACAGGATACACAAAAAGCGGGTACGGAATCGATGTCAGACAGGTCTATAAAACTATAAATAATAAATATTCGCGGCCATAAAATTTTATGTTGTTAGGAGCGCTGGCTTCATGGTGTACATCAATTGTTCTGCGGCATGGCGAAACACGCCCATCGTCGGCACGGAACATAATTTTAGCGCACTGCAAGGAAATACAGAAAATAATGGACGTTTTTCATATTGATGCTTACAATATGGCGTACTGAATATTGTTAAGAAACACGTGCAACGATACGGCGGCCATATTATTCGAATTTGTTGCACTATAAATTGCATTACAAAATTTCGAAACTAATACTAGACATACTTACTAACATATTTATATCTGTATGTCATCAATAATTTATTTCCATTTAAACTGTAACGAATGAGAATCGAGTATGCATAGTCTTTGTATCATTCGATTACGGAAATATACAACATTCAATTACGAAAATACAGCCTTTGCATATTTTTGCGTCGCCAACCGGCAACGCCTGCATTGTTATATTCCCATTTAAAGGATTTAAAATGTTCTACAGAGCTTTCCGACGTATTAATAAAATGTGTGTGTTAAATGTGACGTAATTTGTATCACTCACACACACACTATTACCCACATAAGACGAATAGACGGCTATGGTGTGCGGTGACCAACATGCCAAATCCGATGTGAAAGAAAAGCTAACGGAAAGGTAAGCTGCCTGATTATAATTTGTCTTATATAATTACAAGCATATTTCTTTAGTCTGTGCCCGCCTAAACAGTGATAAAGTAAAATATTTGACGGGCCGTAACAAAATTAGATTTTTATAGACATAGTTAATTTTATGGTAATAATTTAATGCATACATTTGAATATGTTAAATTTGTACCATAAAGGAAAATAATAAGAATTTCATTTTCCTCAAGTGATACAATTTTTTGTAGATATTTAGCGCTCTCTAAGCGCTTATGCTTTTTCAAATTACACCTGATTTGAATAATGTACACTTTAATCACCACATTAAATACCTATTTAATATGATTGTATAGAATTAAACTACACGAGGTCGCATCAAAATCTTTCTAATAAAAATACTGTGTAGACGCACCCTTATATCGTATACAGCTTCAACGACTTATTGAGTTTAAGGAATCGAAGGCTGTAACCCAATACATTGTAATATTGTCATCTTTTATCGCAAAACCGGGTGAAATATTGTTTTATACGGTTTTTTCGTCAATAACCGGCTATTTTCTTGTCGCTTGATATGATAACAGTTTTTTCGCTTTGAATACTTTTTATCGTTTCAAATTCAATATCAATGTAGTGATTTTAACCTTTCCACTTCGCGGTTTAGGCGGATTACCTAGGGAATTTGTCAAAAATGAAATGACAAATCGTTAAATACAAATATCTATGTATTTTCGTAACAATGGCGTAAGCATTTTCCATGGAATGTCCCCCCACATCGCCAACTAGAATTCAGGCTGACATAATAGACGTACGCAATGACGTCAAGACATATGACTTCCATTATGCTCTCGGCAGGATAACGTAGCCTTGATTAAATTATAATAATACACGATTCCTATGACGTCATTACACATGATTTCCATTGTTCTCGTGACGTAGCATGCGATGATATGGGTTACACGATACCTCTTCATAGAGCCGGCATTATGCAGATAAATTGCAGCTGTCAGTCAGTGAGCGTTGACTTATTAGTCGCAGAACGTGGAAAGGGGAAAGTATTTAGTTATTTTTGAATTCTTTGCAATAAATATATTTTTATTTCATTTAAACTACATATAATATTAATCCGTATATTATTATTAGTGTTTTTAAGAAAAAGTTACATTTGAAAGTTGTGAAATAACAATACTGATTTTAATAGATGTGAATTATGCACATTATTTTATATCGTCGTTATTTTACATAAGACAAAGAGTCCACCGTACAGATATAGACATATATGTAGATAGCAAAGTCAATCAAGTGAATCACAGATACGTTTTCTAAAACAATTATAAATTTGTATCTAGTACCACGATGAGAAATAATTATCAATATGGAAATCTAATTAAAACTGTTTTTAGTGTTCAAATTACTGAGGTGCGCTTGGAAATTCAAACATAACATAAATGAGTTCTTCGCACATCCCGGCAGAGCCAGTATTATGTAGATGAATTGCAACTGACTCGGTCAGTTAGCCCTGACTAATTAGCCGGAAAACGTAACGAAAGGAGAAAACGTTTATTACGTACTTCCTAGCGTTCCTTTTTAATGAATCCCTTTAACAGAACTTCACTTCTATTGATGTTATATAACGTTATGAGTATTACGAAGTATGATAAAACATGAAGCGTGCAATAGTTTAAAGAATCTTATGCTTAAATCGCAACTGAACAAGTTGTAAAAGGATTCATCGGTTAAATGTCATTTTGATAATAACATTTTATTACTTGAACCAAATAATTTATTATAAAAAGCAGTACAGTTCTGAATATATTTTGACCGGTGCTATAATGAGTGAGACCATGATGGTCGTATATATATATATATATATATATATATCTATATCTTTAAAACAAAAATCTCTTAAGCAAAATGGGTACTCTTGTATGGATTAGTCTTTTGTTACCTTTGTAGCTATCAGACCGCCTTGTTACTGCGAGTTCTTCTAAAATATTCAACTTCCTTTCCGAGCCTTACCGGCATTTTCATCTGTGTAGAATTTTTTCAATCTTCATTCCGAATTTATTATGTCTTATATTAATAGAATAATAGTTTCAATTAAATTAAAGTGACGAAAACATTAAAATATATCTGGTTGTTGGTTGTTGAAAATGTTCATATGCAATTTTTGTTATAATTTAAAAGATACATGGAGAAAGTTAACTAACATTTTGAACGTGTTGATCGAACATAAAAAAAGCTCTGCAGGCGTAGAACCATTTTAAAAAGTACACAACGAAAACACTATCATTGTACTAAGGGACTGAATTGCGTGATAGACATACATTAAAAATCAGGCGTCTAATTTAAACAAACTTCGTAAGTAAAGCAACCCTGTTTTGACCTCTTGCCACAAAAAACCGACGACTTCTATCTGTATCACAAAAAGCAGACGCGTGCCAAAAGTATACTTTAAAAGGTTCCCGTAAAGTATTGAGCGTACAGAATCCTTTTACCGAAATAAATAATTTCTGATTCAAATAATTCTAATCACCAGAAATCGACTCCCGGGCAGCCTCGGCTTTTCCAAATAGTGATTTGTTCCCAGCATACGATACCCTTTCTAAAGTCTAGTACACAGTGAAAAAAACAACATTAGACAGTTCAACAACTCGCGGTTAATAATAGATTGATTGACATATACGCCAAAAAAGTATTTTTTTCCAAATAGGCATTTTTCCAAAAAACGTATTTCATTTAAAATTACTTACTACATAAAGTATTGACAAATATTTCTTTAAAACTTCCAAAACGTTTATTTACTTGACAATTAAGAGATTACTATCACCATGTCATGGATACTATTGTCATAGATATAAATTCTTCATTGATATGTGTATAAATAATGTTAATTATTATATTAATATATGCAATTTATGCTCCTTAAAAAGCAACATATGGATAGATCTAATAACTTTGTAAAATCTTTGTACAAATAAACCGTGTAATGGACCAAATAGGTGGTCAAAAATAAATGTAATATTTGTGCACATAGAAAATTCAACTTAAATATTGAATACACAAGCTCGATGTGAACATCCCCCTAGAACAGGTACGCTCTCGTTTACCCTCCGCGTATGAATGTTTATCTCCAGGAATTTTCCTTTCCTTTTTTATTTCATTCCTTCCCTCTGAATGAATAAATAAACAGAATCGACGCCTCTTCTAATTGAAGTCGAGTTGTTCGCGCCACCCCACAATATTAGTATTACTAATGTAGGTAACATTATACCAACCCTATTTAAAATGGTAATTAAATGGTTTTTGTTAGAAAATAGAAAACAACATTGGTAGAAACTGTTTTATCATTTAAGGAATTAACAACCGTGAAGTTTTTTCAATGCACAGCAATGAAAGCATACGAAGTTTAAAGTAAATCATGACTGTTTGTATTACTTCCGGAGATACAAGAGGCCAACTTCCCCCAACAGGGCAAAGGAAAGCCGGCGTGGTGTAGTGGCCAAAAATCCCATATAACCAGGGGTTATTCCTAAGACACAGTGCATTCGCGTTTTGAATTCCCCGTCACCAACAAAACCTATTACCGTTCGTTTCCGTTGCTATCGTTCTGCTACAGTTTTTCACTTTACAGGCAGCCCAGATTCTTAACTCATACTCATACAATTAACAAAATCACACAGACCCCATCCATACGTTAGGCCACTACAACCTTATGTTTATCGTTACTATCTACTTATGAGCAGGCCCACAAGGATTGCCATTAACGATCACCAAGTAGACAACATGATTTAGTATTCAAATAATATTAAACATTTATCTATCATTATAAATGGTTTTGTTGTAAGGTAGTAAAATTGTTATGAGGTAGTAATTTTAATGCCCTTTGGACCCACTTAAGCTTTACCGCTGACCACAAATCTCTCCGTAATACATGAGGCCGTTTGATGCACATTTTACCAGCATCAGTAAGTAGTATTTATGACCTGCAGCAGCATTCAATTTGTTAATATCGACTGCAAGTTCGTTGGCTTAATTCCCGTACCCAAAAGCAGAATTACGTAGAGCCACTTACTTGAAACAACCAAATTTAATTCTGAATTGCTATCCAGCGAATTTATCTGCGAAAGTGGAATAACTAGGTGGAAACTCGTTCAATGTTCAACTCGTATGGGAATCGAAACGTAAATTCAGAAAAACTGGAAAATACCTAGTAACACGACGCATTCTGTATGCATCGACTGTAATAATTTAAGCATGTTTAATTTAAAAAAAATTAACGTTTATAAAAGGCGCAGTTTCAAATATTCCACGACAACGCTAAAATAGATATTGGTGTAATTTAGTTTATTAACTCATTATCCAGATAAACTGTATTGTTTTATTATTTTTACATTAAATAACTTCACAATTGTTGGTAACTGTATTACCCAATTAGGAAAAAAGGTACAAACGCATAGTCATACCAGACATTCGTGTGCGAATACAGAATCACATATAGTTCCTTACACTAATCGACGTAATTTAAGATCCAATTTGGCAGTTTTGTTATAGCTCAGCAACGTAAAGCGAGCGGAATTAGTAAAATATATAAATGGGTGGGCGAGTGGCGAGGCGACACCATG
>DWDX01000276.1:0-30751 GCA_018245675.1 Agara michaeli
CCCTTAGGGGTGTAATTTATCAAAATCCTTTCTTAGGGGATGCCTATGTCATAGTAGCTTTATGCATGCAAAGTCTCCGCCCGATCGCTTTAAAATTGACAAAGTTTCATACAAACTTCACCCTCCCATTTCACTCCCTTAGGGGTTGCATTTCATAAAATCCCGTCTTAGTGAGCATTTACGTCCTTAAAAGAACCCGCAAATGAAAATTTTGAAACTCCCAGCACTTGTAGTTTCTGAGATTTCGTGATGAGTGAGTGAGTGACTGAGTGACCTTTCGCTTTTATATATATAGATTAGGTTACCGACAGGCCCGCTGTAACATGAAAATTTATTAATTGTAATTCGAAAACGGAACCAAATAGAACTTGAAAAGTAAAGTATTTCGAAATCGGTAAGATCACACCTGACGGCACAGCATTACGAAAGCGGACAAGAATGAAAAGGTATTACATTTCTTATTAATCACACGGCGATCATACTCTTCCCTTGAACAACATCCAGCTACGTATTGGCATTTTAAGCCTTCATCCTTTGTAAAACGGGCTAATATGCTAGAAAACCTGCGGTGTTCGATTTTTCATTGTATTTGGAGACAATAGGATGTTCTGAGGAGTGGGTGTGTGCGGGCGGATGAAGAAGACATAACGGCGACGGCGAGCTCCGTGGAGATTGCCTCTTCGAACATTCTCATCAGGACTATTAATCATTAGACGCCATTATTATGAAAACACAAGTGCATTAAGGATGTTTCACTAAAATACTACTTAGCCAGTGTTTTTCTTCGAGAGACGACGTCATGGCTGTAAAGTATTGTAATCTGATGATAAAATGTGTGATAATAAGTAATTTTCATGACGAATATTAAATAAACAATAGGTATATAGTAAAATATAAAAAGTTTATAACACTGTAACAAAATCTGAACTGAAAAGAAAAAATCGCGGATAAGTTATAAGCAGCTATGGTTAAACATTATTAAGCAATCGTGTCAAAGGCATAGCAACAAATTTTATTAGACTCGATTAAAACAACATAGGCGAGTGGCGTAAAACTTTAAATGAACCGTTTCCCATAGCAGTTTTAATGAGTGCTGTAGAAACAACGGACGAACCGCATTACTAGATCCTTCCCAGGAACTTTACTGGCAGTAAAACGTCGCAGCCTCACGCGTCCGCGCAGGTGTCGTAAACCGTAGCTATAAAATAAATGTTGGAATTCCTAAATACACTGGGATTGCGAAACATTATTTATGTCTTTTCTTGTAAGTGCCCTGCTTCGAGATTCACCTTTCCAATTATAAGACTTTATACCAGTATTGGATAAATTATGTCACTGCGTATTCCGCTCAGAATAATATATCGTTATATTGGTTATATTAAAATAGCTGATATCAACGACAAGTACACTGTAGACGCAGATAACAGTAATCATAAAGAACGTAAGTTAATGATAGCTCAGATTGTAGTTTTTATGCGGTTCAAAATAAAACGAAGTAAAGTACCCAGTTTAAGCGATAACGAGTAGTAAAACAATAATACCCTACAAAGTTATCGGAGACGGTGACAAGAAAGTTTATTTATATTTTCAGCTCCGACAGACAGTTAACGATAACCCACAAGGTGACGATCATTACGGAGAAAAAATGCCCTTGCATACTACAAAGCGGCAGAGGAATCATATATTCAAAAAATAAGTTTAAGTTATGTATATATGCGATAAAAAAACGAACACAAGATAAAGGAACTTTTTTTATATAAGTCGGCCTAGCAAATAGGCAGACGGGCCACCTGATGGTAAGCGCTCACCGTCGCCTATGGACACTTACAACATCCGAGGCGTTGCCAGTTCGCTACCGGCTTTCGAGGAGAGCTCTTTTTACTACTTTCTTGAAGAGCCTCATGTGATAGCGCTCCGGGAATGCCTCAGAAGGAAGTACGTTCCACATCTTACACGTGCGTGATAAAAACGACCGTGCGAACCGGCCCGTGGAAGACCGCCGCGAGTCTAGTTGATGTGGATGGAACATCATTCTTCAGCGAGTGGTACGATGGTGGAATGTTGACACTGGCACCAGATCAAAAAGCTCTTCGGAGCACTCGCCATTGTAGGGCCTTAGGAGATTTTGCGTTACTTGTAGAATAAGATTTCTGTAGCATCACGAAGCGTACCCAGTTTTATAGTAGTCCCTGCTCGTCTAAAAGCAATTATAAAATTAATGGCCGTAACCCGAGCCGCGCGTGGCATCACGCTTTTATGTCATGTGACCAAATAGATAGTCTCAAAAACGAACTTCTAGATCATTCGAAACTGGAAGAGAATATTTTGAACTTCAAAAAGCATAATTAGACTAATCTACATATGTTTAAGTTAAGTCTAAAAGAATATGAGAAACAAATTGACGACAAACAATTTCACATTCAAGCCAACAGTTTTATCACCTACGCAAAATTGACTTTCATTACAATTAGTATGATAGTCGATAAGATCTGGAACATTACATTTTACGCAAACATAAACATTAATGCTTTCACATTTGAACTGTTCCCTCTCCGGCATGAGATGTCTATTATTATTAGCGTGGACGGAATAAAAATTGCAATAATAATGAATAATCACGAATCCGAATGACGATGCAAAACGTCACAAATTTTATGAACTATACTTAAATGAGCGCTGGTTGATGCGCTGCCATAAAGTATATTTTATTTTGTGTTTGAGGAATCACGCGACTCAGAGGCACGGAAGCGTACGTGTTTAAACGACCCAAATGAACACAAATGAGATATCAGTTGTAATGTTGTTGCTCGCACTTCCGGCGCGCGCTGCGATGTTCATCATCTTCGTTCTCTTTAGTGTTTTCGTAAACCACATTCGTCGTAAATCTCCTACACAACATTGTTCTACGAATAGTTTTAACCGTTTACGAGTTTTACTTTGTCGAGGATTAATTTATAGTTCCTTTGTTTTATTTGTAAGATCATTGCTTTGAGTGATAAACCAAATAGATAATAATAATTATGAATGTAAAAACAATACCATAGTAACTTCAACACGATATATTGAAATATTCTGTTTTCATAAAAATCCAAGAGACATTCATTTTCAAAACTCAATAGACTTATATATTTTAGTCTTTTGTTTGTCCTTCCATTTCTTCCACTTCCATTTCTTAATTTTTTACGCCGTAAAAGGCAAAATATCGCTTGAACTAATAATCCTGTAACATTTTTTTAAGTACCCATATTTGTGCAAATAAACGTCTTTGTCTTTGTGTTTGTTAAAATTATGTTTGCTAAATTTTTATGTTGTTTGGAATATAACATTTGCAATGGCATACATGATGTAGGAACAATGGTACATAATACAATTGTTAAATTGCAAGCGTTAGCCCGCAACGTCCCCGTTGTAATTACTCGGGCTGCACAGAGCTCGGCGCGCTGCACTGCAGTGGACCGCTGTAAAGATCATTGTATTACGAATGTCGAGTACACTCCGCCTATTTGTATTAAAATAGTCCTATGCGAACTCTTATGCGGCTCAACCCAAAACTTGGACGTAAAAATAAAAAATATGACGAGGTAAAAAGAATAGTGACCAGTCAAAGGTAAGAATTTGACATTTAATCGTTAACATCGGGTATAATGCAGGATCACTTAGTGTCTGTTGAATGAATAAAGATTTTGTTTGTCTCGCCGTCAACGCAGGGATCGGGAGACGGGGGCGCGGAACCGCTTCATTACGATTTCCGGCGAGGTGCGCGGGTGGCGTTAATTATAATATGTATCGATATGTACGCTGGGCGTGCTTTACTGCCGCTGTCGTAGAGGAAAACGGTGGATTTAGGACACTTTTAAAAGTTTCAGTGGTAAGTCAAAAAAAGGCTTTTTAATTAGTCATGAAATAAAAACTGTTTTTGCAATTATCGTAACACGTTATGAAAAGATAATGGTTACGATAAAGACTCTCAGATAATCCGTACCATAATCCACGTTTTAGAGATTATTTTTCAAGGAAACTATTACGTGTTCTACACGGAGGATAAGCCTCAGGGATTATTTAAAAATAGCTGTACTATTTTGTGTTGTGTTCAAATTCAAATTGTTTTATTCATCATAAGGTACATACATACACTCAATGTCACAGACGGGCCTGCTAGTCTAGCGGCTTGACACCCTTACCTACTATTAATGGCAAGTCGATTTCCACCCAGGACAAACGTGTGTAATGAAGTGTTGGTTTTGTGTCTGGTTGTAAGTGTGTTTGTACTGATATAAGTGGTTTGAATGTGGAATTAATTTATTTATACTTGACTTACAGAAAACACATTATTCGACTATGCGCCATTGAAGAGGAAGATGTCATGTCAATGGCGCTTTTACTTTTTATATAGATTACATAAAGTTCCAGATTAGAACGTTTATTTATTTTCTACATATAACAACAGTAACAAAATTACATATGTATAAATATTACGCGATATGTTTATCAGCTGTCCGGTTACCATAACACAGGCATTAAACTCCCTGCTTTAGAATCAGATCCCGAGTGGGGAACTGTGAAAGATACATATAAAGCACCCGACCCAGATGATGTTTCGACGGTTGGCAAACTCAAGCACCTCACATTATCATCATCATTACACATATTTTCCCACGCGTCAAGGTCACACGACACAATCGCTCAAGGTCATGCATACTAATCATCAATGCACGTCATAGTCAAATTGCTTATTTCCGGACACCGTGCTTAACACGGTTTAATATTAATATTCACTTTAATGGTCATATTGTGAATTACGATTATATCAAACTGGCTGGTAATGTGTGTGCGTGTGTGTGTGTTTGTGTGAAATGAGTAATTCATACGTCATATTCGCGAGTTGTTGCAATATAACATTAGCTTAACTTGATGACATAAATTTGTGCTAAGTAACGGCTGATATACATAATTAAAGAAAATGTATAAGTATATCATAAAACACGATGTTACAAAGTTCGTTCGTCCGTTCAAAGACAAAGACAAAGACGTTTATTTGCACAAATATGGGTACATATAAAGATGTTACAAGGTTATTAGTTCAAGCCATATTTTGCCTTTTACGGCGTACAAATATCATGTAATGGAAATATCACAGTTTCCATATAATTATCATAACATCATATATGTACAAGGGCAGTGATAACCTAATGGTTTAGATTTAAGACTGTCATTCAGGAGGTCCGGGTTCAAAATTTGGAACGAACCTTTGACTTTTCAAGTTAAGAGTGCTTTTTAAAATAGAAATTACATAATAACTAAACATAGCGGTGAGGAAACCTGCACACTTTACAATTACAAGTAAGTTACAATATTTTCTGAGGGATGTGAAATCTGCCAATCCGCACTTGGCCAGGGTGCTCGACTATGACCTTAAACTATCTTAAACAGAGGAGATTCGTATCCAGCAGTCGACAAAAGGGTCCGAAAAAATGACCACTTTTAACAATAATGTAGAACAACATTCGTGTCTAAAGATATTTCGTTCGTTTCCTCAGCTACGACAAGAGCCGTGGCCTCGCGCCTTCCCGGTGCGAGTGGATGCGACAGGTGGCCGCTGCGCTCCCGGGTCGGTAGCAATGATGTCACCGTACCACTAGAAAGATACCTTCTTATATTTACGATGAAAAGAGATCTCAGTAAATATAATTGATATTTAATGTTCTTCCAATATAGAGAAGAAATAACGGCACACTTTACGAACGTAGAGTTAATAGACATCACTAGACGAGCGAAAAGCGAAGTCTTCCGACCGTTTCGTAGAAATAGTACATTCAATATTTATATTATCTCGCACATGTATATATTTTACCTGTCTGTGCACGACTTAAGGAACATAAAACATGTTTACTTTCCTTAGCATTAGTCAGGCGTACGTAAGAACGACTAGCTCTCGAGTCAACACACACTCAATGTTGGCACAGCCCAGTTCTGAGCGCAAAGCTGGCTCTGCGTTATCAAACTGTTATGCAGTATTGTGAGGAACGGTATCTTTGATGGTCGTGTATTAAGTTTATTATGGTGCTGTGTTGTTAAAGGAGGAGCGAATTGTATCCGCGCTCGCATATTAAATTTACATTTTAAATTTGAGCAGAATAGTCCACGTAGCTCTAGGTGGCGAGATGTGGCAGACGAATCGATTTTAGTACAATATGTAGAAGAATATATTACTTTGCATGTTCTTACTTGGGAGGCTTGTTCTTATTAGTTGAGAATTATAGTAAGAGTTATTCAATTATTATATTTTCTCTAAAGCAGTCTTCTACTTAACTGGATTACGTAAAATGTTATAAAATATTTTAAATATTTTAAAATGTCATTGTTTACACGAACACAGGGCAGTGACGATGCGACGGTGCATAAGTTCCTGGACACGTGGGGCCGGTAGACACCCATATTTAATTGTTTGTTTACAATTTTTGTAGATGTCTGCCACGGCGTTAAAGCGTTACGTAAATTCTATACTAACATATTAAACTAAAAATAATGTTTGTTTGAACGCGCTAACGTTCCGATTAGAGAAATTCTTTTTGCACTTTGACTACTTGCAAAGTTGGAATCGGTCTGTTAAAATATGTAATTGTTAAAAACTATACATAATTATTTCACAGGACAGCAATAATATCTCGTACGGTTACGAAGTAGGCCATTCGAGTGACTGCAGACAGTTTTATTGGCTTACTTATTAGGTATGAATGTTAAGCAAACGGCCATTAGCCGCGCCACAAGATCGGTCGCGCGCGCTCCGCGTGCGCCGCTGGCCGGCACGACCAGATCAATACATCAATCTATCAATAGCGAATCTGCGTTTTTGTGCCGACAATATATTGCCAATTGTAGTCGGCGCGCGGCGGACACATTCTGCGCGCATGACACGCGGTAACCCGACTCGCCTGCGGTCCAATAGCAACCGAAGCCGACTACCGAGTCAGGTCGTAGGTTCGACTCCAAAAAATTAATGTTATATCTATCATGTGCGAAATAGTCGAGCGCGTCCATCTTTAGCTCGACAGTCAGGTTCGCTAGCCACTCGGCGGAAGGGTTAAGTAGCTCAGAACGGCTAAGGATAGACGAGCGGCGAGCACTTGTACACGAGGCAACACCGCGTACCGCGCAGACCACAATACTAATTCAATACACTAAACCGTGCACGGCGCCGCGGCCTCGGGCCTCGCCGTCCACGACCGTTATTGCACAAAAAAGGCATCTAACGTTCAATAAGCAATTTCAATGTACACGACGACATGAATAATGTATGGCGTGTTCATAGATATACAAGCGATCGCCCGTCTACTATGACTTCATTAGGTTGCCCGCTTTATAGGCTACGGTCGAAGCACTTTAGATATTCTCAAAGCCTCCGTCACAATACAGGTATTCCGCCGATATGAAATTCTAATATGTTACTTAAATCAAATTATTTAGATGCGTCCGAGAGGTATTATCCGATTATACGCTCTGCCTTAAACCTGTGACCTTTCTTTTTCACACTGCAAAGCACTACATGAAAATACGAGCGTCGGCTGCACGACGGGTGCATACAGCCGCCATCGTGCCTTCCGATGGCGAAAACTGGCCACAGGACGACCCCATCCGGTTTAGCTGCCGTAACCGGGACAGGCTTACACTTCACGTAATAAGTACAGACGTCCCGAACCCAATATTGAAATCGTACCGTTGAACATTAATTACACTCTTAAACTGACACTTATTTTGCCTACAGCTAGATATCCGTCCGGGTTCACAGAACAACAATCACATGAACGTAAGAAGTTAATTTTCGTTACTTTATTGAGTTGTGCAGCAAGTTATTAGGCGAGCAGCCGCACGAGGGGCGGGCGTGCAGCTCGGGCCAGCGGGGCTGCGTCCGGCGGGACTGTAGCCGGCGACACGATCACTTCAACGAGGTCCACAGATTATCTAATTAATCACAATGTCGACGTTCGAAACGTAATTATTTACCGCAATTTTTTTTAGGATTGCATATGTTTTTGTTTACATATGTTGCCTTTACGATGTTATTTTCTCTCGAAACTCGTTATTAACTCGGAACGCGGAGCGCAAGACGGTTTTCTGGTAACATTCGAAAATAATTTACGAGCATATACGCTCTGGATTACATAACGCAATATTGTGTTTAAAAATTACTGATCGCTTTACGCGGTACAGAGCGCCGAGTTATTTCATCGCGGCAATCGAAGGACGCCCACGCGACCCGCTATACATACTATAGAGAAACTATACAAAACTGTACAAATAAGAGCAACCATTGGACACTCCGACACCGTTGTGCCACGCGATATATTGTATATGATTTTAATAGATTTTGGTATCTAAACAAAGCTAGCGCGATCCTCTTATAAAACAATTAAAATTTGCTCGGGAAATGCATATCCTGCAGTGGAACCAAAGCACAAATAAAAGTACTAGGTCGACAGAGATATACAGATACTCTGTCGCTTTTCTCCGAATGAGTGACGGCGGTGGCGGTGGCGGTGTCGCTTACCGGCTACCAGACGGCGGTCGCACGCCGCACACTCGGCTGCACATTGCCCAACTACGTGAACTGTGACTCCTTTACGATAAATAGTAGCGTTGTTGCTTAGCTACGAGACTCGACTGACGTAATACAAAAGGTACATGTTCGATTAAAAGTCATCTAGGGTGGTCCTTCCTGAAGTAAAAGTTAATTAATGTTCAATTCGCTAAAAAAATATCCGCCTGTGAAAATTGCAATTTTAAAGTGTTGGATGTTATATCTACATTTAAAATCAGATTGAACAATATTATACAAAATGAGATATTGTGTAAAGTGAAACAACCATTATGTACGCTTTCAGTTATGAAAAAATATATACGGTTTCTACGTCTTTACGGATTTGCACATTAAATTTCCTGCTGTATAATTTTTAAAATCAGCTACTGCATTAATATGTTCCTTGTACTTCTCCATTTAAAATAAATACAATGGAAACTCGATCTGTCTAATTATTTAATTATTTCTCACATTCTACGGTATTCCATAACGATTATGAAATGCGCGCTAACAAATTAACAAGTAAATGAGCTAACGAGCGCGCCAAGTTCACTAATTACATATGTTCTTGTAGCAATAAGTTTACTACATCCATAGTTCGAGCTGCGGCCGGTGAGGTATCGATGTACAATCATTTTATATTAGTTGACAACTGATGAATAACTTTCGCAATACTCGGTAACGACCGTGTTCCGGTCAGCTCGTGCCATACGAATATTTCCAAATCTGCAGAACGTTAAGCATATTATTAAAAACATTATTAACTATTTATTAGAGTACGAAATTTTCCGATCGATAAAATGAATATGTATAATTACAATATGTGGTTACTAGAAAAAATAAATTTGCAACGTTGTTTTAATAGACCCGGACTTCGATAATATCACGACATATTTTTGACACGTCATTACTGACAGCGAAAGTTACAAATTTCACCTTTTTAATAAATAAAGCGTACAAACTACAACACAAACTCCTGCGGCTTACGCAATGTACCATCATATTGCTGCACGATATTGAAAACTCGATACTAAATTAGCATTGAATGAGCACGAGTAATCGATTTCCATTTAACGATAACGAATCGCTTATCGACGGCCCGCGATCTGATTATAATAATATTAAATGCACGCGTCTATTGAACCGCTGCAGTATCGTGCAGAGGTCGAGCCTTCAGCTAGCGGGGTCGGGAGGTCGGTACGATCGATTCTCACAGAATCTCTCGAGGTAGGTAGGAACCACGGAACGAATTAAACATTGCTCACGAACTTAGACAGATCGATTACATTTACAAAGGCGAATATCGACAAAGCTTTTGATTGCCCGCTTTCGCGTGCCTAGACTACTACATGGCGAAAACATAGGTACGTAGGTCAGATTTTTTATTAATTCTGAAGGCACGTAACACACGTTTTAATAACAATTAGGTTTGTATGATTACAACGGGAGCAACAGCTCCATGTCCTCTCCGAAAAACATGAGACAGAAATTTAGGCCGCGCATATATTTAAAATGAATAACGTACAATTTGTCGCCACCGTCTGATGTCCGAAGAAGAAGGCGATGGTAGCGCCTGCGCACGACGCGACCGGGGAAGTACCGCCGCCGCACCTATTTCTGCCGTGAACCACTTGTTATTACAATTAGTGTTACGGTTTTAAGGGTGTGGACCTCTGATAGGGCGGACACTAACTAATGCTAACTGCACTTACAGTAACGAATACTAACTGGACTAATATGTATTAGTAGCAGTAGCATTCCTGTAATTCTGTTACTGATGAATACTCACCAAATAATTCTTATTAACACCTATTAACTGAACACATTAACGGTCCCGTCCCTACAGCCCTATTAGAGGTCGCTTGCAGACGTCCATGGAGGGCGCGGCCCCTCGTGACTGCTGCCGGCTCGTCCGCTACTCTCCTAACATAAAAAAGACCGCGCTCGGAGTTCCTTTAGCCTGACACTTCGTTCGAGATCTATTCGAGAGAGGACATGGCGTAGGATATTGTAAGTACGGAAACGAAGTTTAGAATGGCTTCGATGCTGTTTACTGTTTCTAGTAGTAGAAACACATAATACCTTCCAGAAAGGGATAATCTAATGATTTAGTGATTTAGTGATCGTTGTCCAGGAATGCGGCTATTTGAAGTTGGTTTTTAGAAACAACATTAAAGTCAATGTCCAGTGTTAAGAAACAGGTAGCCGCGGATTAGAAGCGGTGAGGCGCCGCAGGTAAGTCGTGTAACTCACAGATAAATAACATTCGAAGTTCGAATGTTCTATTTTAAAAAAATACTTAAATAGGTACAGATGCGTCACGAAACCGTAAAACTCATTTGAAACAAAACGTCCGTCCCGTTACTTTAAACAATATCCAGGTTTATCGATTCGAGTCGAGGTTTGTCGACTGTTACAACATCAATACTCTACTATACCGTGCCCTCTACCTACCCCATTAGGGAAAGACTGCAAACACGCAACATCTAAGTTCTAAGCAATTTTGAAAACTTGATAATTTTCATATTAACAACACCATCTATAAAAAAGAGTGATTTTATCTGACCCGTGTACTACGGAATATACAACACTAGCTTTTGCCTGTGACTTCGTCCCGCCTCCGTCCCCGCAATTCCCCTTGGAGGTAGAATTTCGTAAAATGTGTGTTTAGTTCACCTCGACGTATCACTACATATATTATTATTCATATGTTATATACATATAAACCTTCCCTTTAAATCACTCTATCTAATAAAAAAAACCGCATCAAAATCCGTTGCGTAGTTTTAAAGATCTAAGCGTAAATAGGGACAGACAGCGGAAAGGTACTTTGCTTTATACTGTGTATAGTGATAGTGATTATTTTGCAGAGAAAATAGTTAGATTCTTTTTTTTTAAAGCTGTCAATTGACTTCCGTAAATAACAACTGCATTTGATTAGTGCCAGTGCATTTGATTTCTTACTCGCTTTTGCTACTGATTCCTTTTTTGTACACCTCAACTTATGAAAACTTTTACTAGTGTTCATTAAATAATTCATTGATGATTAAAAGTAAGTACTGAATAATCATATATGTAAAATCTATTGCATAGGTAGGGGGTACCTTGCAAACACTACACAAAAATCTCTAATGTTTTCTGATGGTAATATGTATCTAAGTAGGTAAGTAGTTATTTTTAGAGTATCATATTTTTATTTCGAAGTGTACATGTTAAGTTACACGCAGTAACATTTAAAGTATTTACAGTTAATATATTATAGAAATATCAAGGTACGCCTAAATGATCTGAGTTACGATTGGACTCATGCTGCTCATACATTACATTGAACATAGCCAGGTATTTAACGTCATGCTACTACATACTGTGGAATTATAAGTAGAAGAGTCGGAAATCTGTAGCAAAAATGGAGAAAAAACAAATTGACTTCCATGACGCCGAGCACATTCTTGTTAGTGACATAGTGAAATAAAATACTTACATATCCGAAGGATAATATTGTTTTATAATTAATTCTTTTACACAACTATCTACGCCGTATATCCTCCAGTAGACACGAGACAAAAATTAATTAAAAATTTCAAGTAAATGTTGACATGGTATTTTTTTTAATACTGACAATAAAAAAATACATGTCACAAATGCCTGCCACCATCTTTAGCCACCGACACCGACTATGTAATAGAAATATACATCAAATTGCAGTTATGAAACAATTTAAATAAAAATACAGAAACTTACAAAAATGTTAAACTCACCCAATTGCAACAAATTTTAAGTCCAGCGCCCGAATTCACATAACTGCAGTTCCAGTACAGTGAGCAAACGTCACACACTCTCACTCACTAATTAGTTAAAACTTTACGCGAGAAATATTACGATAAGTGAAACGGACTGCGCGTGAAACTACGTATACGACGCACGACTGCACCGCACCGCTGTCGCGAGCGAAGTGCGTCGTGCCGCCGGGCCGAGCGCGAGCGGCTCGACGCGGGCCGGGCAGTCTGGACACTTCGAACGAACAGTCTTTCGGTCAGGCAACACGAGAGAGACAAACAATTAGTTCCTTTGAAAACCACAACTAAGGTCGGTTCCCTGCCCGACGACAAGGCTTCTGTAGTATTTATGGTAATAATCCAGTTGTCCGGTAATCCGGAATGTCTATTAAGGCGACATAGCAGGCGAACCCGGGTTATAACGCCCTATTAAGTAGGAATCTTCTTCCGAGCCCCTTGGAAACAACCAAGCCTATTATTAGGTACACCTACGATCTCTGTAAGTTTGAGTGCTTAGGATATTCAGTCTCAAGGTTGGTGTAAAAACACTACTTCATTTGAAGTGGATAAATACGTACAATATAAATTCAAATACTATAATATTCAATATTACTTTGAATATAAATATTCAGGAGCTAAATGACGACAAAATAGTATGCTATGTTAGCGTTCCTCAAGGGATTTATTTATTTTATTATAAGTAACTACCTACTGGTTATATCATAAAGGCATTTTTATTCACTGAAAAAAGTATCAAAGCCGCTCATACAAACGACTACGAAGCTCAAAGGCTCGTTTCCAACGTCCCAAGCTAGGGATTAGTTTATTATCTTATTGGATAAGTGAGCTTTGTGAATGTGATGAATTGAGTACGTGAATGATTTGACGGACTCAGTGGATATTCCTAACATAGTTGCTAGTTTAAAAAAACTGAAACAAGGGGGAATTATCACGCTTCAGCTACAATCACTGTAAATCCTTTACAATCTTACGGACGACAAACTAAAGAATGCATGCTGGGCTAACTTAATGATGAAACATTCATACAAATATAATTAAATACAATACGTTATCAAGAAACCCGAAGAAGACGAATAAGAATGGTTTAATTAAAAGGTCAACGAATTCATAAAATCTTAGTGAAATACTCGCTTCGTGTAAAACAACCTTAACATCAACTAGATCTTGTTTAGTACACCCCAAACACAAACCGTTAGCAAATAGCAAACAGCGCGAAGGAAGTAATTTAGTGAGAAGAAACAAAAATAACAATGGGGTCGCTCTGTACCTACTACAGGTATCTTCCAGTATGTAAGATACATATTTTAGTTTATTTATAGTATCTTTACACGTAACTGTAATCGATAGGTAGTAGATACTGATATCAGATCGATACCTGATATTTCCATGCTGTCAAAAATCTCGTTCAAAATCAGCGTATTAGCAGCACATATTATTAGATACGAATTAAACAAATCTGAAGAGCGACTTGCAGAATATATGTAGATATTTCAACAATAATTAACGCTGGCATGTAAATATTATAGATTTCAAAGAATTAAGCAACACATAACGAGGAGACCTCTGTCCGGCAGTGGACCAATAAAAAAGGCTCAGAAAAAAATAACATATGTAGCGGTGCACGCGTCTCAGTAATTTAATTTTCACTTAATTTTTCTGATTAAACACAAAATTTACATCGGTAATTTCAAAAAACATCGTTAGATTTTACACAGATTTTCCTAATTGGAAGATTTTATAGACAAACTCGAGAAAATCCGATAACTTTTCACAACCCGTACTCTACGCCGCAGCGAGCGTAATGGCCGTGTGAGGTGGTCGAACGTTGTCTAATTTACGAAATAGCTCTTATTGTCAAATACTTAAGGTTAAATATGGAGCCCTTACGTAGCCGGGCCGTGCACCGCGTGAGAGCGGAAGCGCCGTCAAAACATAGCCTTATTGTTTTTATTGGAAATGGCCAATGTGTTCAGTTTCTGTCCGTATGTTGTGATATCAGTTGCGTGTCTATGAGAACTAATAATATTTTGTTGCATAAAAACCGGTATGTTATTTTGGGAAAACCTAGACGTCACACTCCTTTAGTGTTTGGCAATAGTTTTTAGCAATTATAAAATTGTTTTTCCTTTTGGGATGGATTAGGTTCATAATCCATACTTATTATCCATACTAACATTATAAAAGCGAAAGGAACTCTGTCTGTCTGTCTGTGACATCACGGACAAACCGCTGAGCCGATTGTGATGAAATTGCCTATAGAGATACTTGAGTGTCTTGGGATAAACATAGGCTACTTTTTTCTTCCATATTTTCTTTAGTTTTTCAGTAATTTCATTGTTTTACACAAAGCTCGTCGAAAATGGGCTGGACATTGCTGGAAAATGGGAAAATGGAAAATTGGCGTATTTTCTTCAATTTGGTATGAATCCTTATCAAAATAAATATAATAGTCACCTTTGGCATTTCATCTAGATTGAAATTATACTTTACAGTACATCATTATGATAACAACTTTAGGAGGATCATAGATTCAAACTTACCCGCAACCAAAAATCTCCCGTAGAATGGGAAGCACGCGTGGAAGCGGCTGCGTGTTGTGCGCGTGAGTAGGGATGTGACTTGGAGTGGAAAAAATTTAATACTAAATAATATATATTGATCTCTCTTTAAATAAATAATTGTTTAATTAAAAATTAATCGATATTTGCATAAACATAGATTTCATATCTGCGCAATAATAGGAGGTTATGAAGCAACATATAGGCTACATTTTATCCTAGAATTTACGCGGGAAAAACATTGTGACACACGGGTTTCAAGTTAGTAAAATATACTTACATATCTGTCTATTCTCTTTTAGAATACAGCACTATTCACGGTTAATATTACATTAGTCTCAAGTAGTGTTATCGGAGAGACACACACTGAACAATAAGTACTCAGCGAACCTTCTCGACTCTAAGAAAATTAACTACATCTCATTTCCTTATTCTTTTATCTAACATCATCAAGCATACTCACCATCCATCAACATAATTACGGTCTTTGAAAATTCTGATTTCAGCATTCCGATGTGACGGAACGAGCTTCGATGGCCGTGGTTCTCGCAGCTTGCGGCAAGGAACCGGTAACATGCCCGCGCCGCGCCGTGCGTAGAACACCGACTTTTTGTTCTCGCACGGTCGAGCTTTACGCGACCGGCGTAAATACTTGAATGTCATCGCGATGCTCACGACGCGCCATTCACATTACAACTGGCAATAGTAAGTAAATATCCTTATTGTTAAAACTAACAGCGTGTATAACGATTTTGATGAAAGTAAACAAAATTCGACAGGAGTGTCAGGACTATACTCTATGGAGATCCTTAGCCGCTGCCTAACACCACGGGAAACAGGCGTGACGTTGTGTTCGTAGGTAGGTACATGTGTGTTGGGTATTATTTGAACAAACCTTCTTACCTTAACTTCTCCATGTTATGCTTCAATTAGGAAGTTTGCAAGTGTTTTGCTTTATAGCTGTTTGCATATTTAGTAGAACTTTTGAGACATATCGGAATTCCCTTAATGTACCTTTTCAAGAGAGTGACAAGCGCTAGCAGAGGGATTGAGAGTCTCAATTCATTGCTATAACCTCTGTGCCCTAATGTTGGTCCCGTTATGAGGTAATTTGGCTTTTTTTTTATAAATTCTGCGTAATCTATATCTATTTGAAGGAAACAGTTTCAGACAAATATATATTTTACCAGACAGTTCCATTGACTGCGCTTAAAGAGCCCTCGCGCCACGACGTTGCTGTAAACGACAAAAACAGCACGCGAATGAAAACTCATTGAAAGCCGCTCTTTTTAAGAGGTTGCGCTCGGAGCTGCGTATTAACTACCTACCTAGTGAAACAACATTTTATAAAACAGGATTTTCTTTTGTGAATCCGTTTTATGTTTGCGTAAAAGACTTTCCTTTAATGTATTGAAATAGCGGTTGGTTTGTGGAGCGGAGGGGGGGGGAAGGTTATACTTACCTATGGCAAATTAAATTCCGCTTATAACAAAATAAAACGGATAAAATATTCAGCGCCGGCAAAATTAGGGTACTGTTTAAATAAACACGATGCAAGCTTTTGTAATGCATTCTCCTCATAGCCACACAATCTGCGTACAACAAGCCCGCTCAAACCATGCTAATCGATACAATTTTTACTCAAAACGTGAATTTCACTCTCTTCCTCACAAGGAAACATTACGGTATACACTTAATAAAATCTAAAACAATGCAACTCATGTGATCGTTCCACGTTTTAATAAGTTTAATCAATTTTTATTGTTACGCTCTTTTATAAGCATGTATTGTGTTGATGATTTAATGATCGGCGATGAGTGGCGCGGGGCAACAGGTGTGGTGGCGCGCCGGATGTCCGACCCCGTGGCCGGCCGTCGCACACATCCCACTGGCTTTTTACTGCTCAGAAAATTGATACTTGTATACTCGTACATTAGGAACCGGGCTTGTAGGGTCGTATTATGTTTCGTTTATTTCGTACCTTAATTTGGCGCGTTCAGCATAAAACATGCGAGGTTATAACCAATTCGATCGAATTCGTAGCTGTGGTTCTGTGTTGCGATTCGAAGTGATGTTTTCGTCCTTCGCGTGTATACCCGCACAGAGATTCACCTAAAATTTGTACCCCAGTCTCTCATTACAGACGTAGGAAGCTCAGCTACTACACAATATGTACATGGAAATATTATAAATACTTAAGAGCAAAATGAAAGCAAGGAATCAAATAACGACATAAAAGGTAACGTTTACTCTCATCGCTGCGTTTATTTCTTTTCGATATTTTTACTTAAAATATTCGTTAACTTGTGACATGCAGTGAATTTGTGTTTACTTCGCCGCCACGACCACGACTACTGTACATTTTGCTTTAATTTGAAAACTAGCAACATCAGCCAGCTAATCAATACCTTTCTAAATAATAAGGCGGAAACCGCCACATCCGCCTTTCCGGTCTCTAATGTGAGTTGGCACTCCTCTACATGCACCTATAAGATTAATTGACTAGTATCTTTCACAGGTCACGTTGTTGTGGTTCATTGGAGCATGCGAAAGACGAGTTACATACTAATTTAGCAAACAACGAACGAATTTAATCAGTTCGGTTACTAACTTTATAAACATTAGATCATTTACAAATGCACTTTTCGTCGGCACGCGCGCGCAATCGTTATGCATCTCGTTAACCTAAATAACCTACATTTGCTCGGACGAACTTCTAAAGTCGAACATCATCGAATGACCAATGCCGCATTCCCCGAGGGCCCGCAGTGCAGGCGCGGCCCCGTTTAGTGGCCCATTTCGATTCATAGCCGACCTGGCCTTTCCCCGAGCGTCTACCCACCGGGTTGTGACTCCTTGACCTGGTCTAACCAGCAGTTTTGATGAAAACAGCTTTGAATAACTTTTCAATACGGAAACGTTTGGAAACATAAACACATAGTCGCAAAAGACTTTGAAAGAGCCACTTTACCCTTAGCTAACAATGAAGACGCGGACGACACTTGCTTTTCTGTTTGATAGCAAACAGACTAACAAATTGGTACTTCTTAACAACATGGAAGTATATACATATATAGGTATACTTATGTAAACGAACTTTTTAAATTATGCTTAAAAAATAAGGATATTTAAGACTAAAACTGGACAAATTTTCTATAAAAATTAAATAATCTAAAACTTTTCAACTACTTCACGATGCTGAATAACTTTTGTATTTTGTACAAAACTTCAGTAAATCTTAAAAGATAATTGGTTTCCGATTATTCTTCTTATGGATAATGATGTTCAAACTACTTGTATAGCTTAAAACACAAGTTTCAGTGAGAGCCGCTTCTGGCTCGGGGGCTGGCCGCCGGAAGACCACGCTCGTTTTCGCTTTTCTCCACCGATTATGTCTGCAGTATCAACCTTGGTTTCCCTGCGGCCGTGCTACCGAGAGCTTATGGAAATTAAGGTCGTTAAACTTCGACATAAAACGAAAATGAGCCTCGGTAGGTGCTGTTGGAGAATTGTATGTAATGTTCAATAAGCGTAGTTTTCTATGCCCTGTTTAAACGTTATAACAACTTTACCTCAAACTTGAATTTTGGAAACTATTTTATCTTGTATAAAAAGGATTAAATATTAAAATCATTTACACCCAGTTCTCCAATATTTATTTATATTCGCGTTAACTCAACCTACAACGCAGTAAGTTATTGTCACGCCTATGAAGGGTAGTAAAATCCAGTCGAAGGCGTCAGCTTAATGCTTGACGATGGACGTGTGATGCAGGTGTCATAATTATTTTAAGACACCTCTAATTGGATTGATTGCATTTCCAGGACCGCGCGGGGGTCGCGTGGGTTTGTTTATTCCATCCAGATTAATTTATTATAGTAATTAATATTTAGAAATATTTTATTAATCTAGATCTAGAACTATGTATGTTCTACGTCGTTATTGTATTAGTGTTGCATTTATCAAAACATTGTCTTCTCTGACGTATCATTAAGTAGACAAGTAGATAAGGTTATTCGATACTAGACTAAAAACATTAGCCTAAGCATTAGCAACTAGCACTTAGTAGATGCTATTATGTCATGTAAGAACGTGAGAAGCGCCTGCCCGAAGGGTGGTGAAATGACTCTGTCCAACTACTAACAATTACAAATATATCAGGCGATCGTTCTTAACTTGGCCTAGCGAGACCATTTAGGTTAAACTACAGTGTAATAATTGTTATTGACAGGATTTTTAGGAGACATTTTAAATGCTACAAACATACATCTACGGTGTAATTGTACCCCAAATTATTTGTGAGTATTAATGATCCTTCGGCATTTCAAATTCGCACCGTATTACTACGCGTTTTATGTATTCTTTTACAACATTGAACTAATCTTATATCTATACCTATAGGTCATGTTTACATTTACAATTACATTTACAGTTACATTACATTACCAAAGATCTTTAATTAATTGAAATGTTTCATGTCCGTCTCAATGTAACTGACTACATTCTAACTATATAAAAATACGATATGATACGATGATGAATGAAGTGTAAATCCATAATAAATCGAGGTTGTAACGGGTGTAAATAAAATAAATGAGTGAAATGATGCAACGCACAATTGTAAAACTAAGCAGTTAATATTAAACTCGTAAAGCTTATCCTGTAAGCATTTCCGAACTGATACTACCGCCTGACACTGACACTTCACATTCTAGACAGCTGTCTAATGTCAAAAAGTAAAAAAAAAACCGCGTTCGGTTGTAGTAAGACATAAAAATCGTATTTTTCTATTAAATATTATTTATGTCTTTCCATTAAAGTGTATATAGCCATTATGTTTGCCAAACCGTACAAATTAAAGTCCAATAACACATTAAAAAATTCTGAAAAGTGCGTTTTTGAACTTTCTATACCTTATTTGTTTTAGGATCAGCTGTTGTACTCGAGTATTATGGCAAACTGATTGTTGTTTTGCAGAAAACACTTAGCGCAGCGCATTCAAAATGAGTTTCCTGCGGCCACAGACGAGAAAGTTAAAGAACTTTTGCCAATAAAATCGAACAGTAGTTGCATGAAGTTGGTCCTCCATTCGGGGGAAACGGTAGGGGTTTTCGTGGTGGACGGTGTACCCATGATGATAGAGCTGACCGAAGCGCTAGTTCCTACCGTTTGCGCGTTGTGGAAAGTGCCTGATTTAGTACCTACACTCGTCATACATTCCCCAGTGTTGCCTAAGGTTATTTGTACAGATATACGTATATTCTATAACGTAACATCACGCCTGTAATCCCCTAATATATATTCTATATCTCCTTGAATTATAAGTTTTGTAAAATTATGGTATATGACAAAACTGTGATCAATGTCACTAATAAGATTTATTAATGAAAATCATTTCTGAAACCTACAAGTCTCATGCTAAAATTGCTAATCTTTCCTGTAACTTGGCAGCTGTTAATAAGTATTGTACTATCATGCCAAATATAATTTCCTAAACAATTTCATTTATTGCTCGTAATATTTTGTTAATAGAAACAGGTAACTTCCGGCAGGTACAAGGAGGAGCACCTCTGTACGCTCCCGGGGTCGAGATGGGAGGATCCAGTTGTCCTCGATTCCAGCGTAACACAATAGTGGCAGCCTGTACCACTGACAATATAGCTGCAGGGATTATCGGGCGAGCTGTAATGTCTTCATCCGATCTGTTGTGTAAATCCATGTAGGATCTTACTGTTTATCCTCATTCTCATTATTATTGCTCAGAACATAGTTCAGGCCATAAAAAATATGTGAATTAGTGTTTTGATAGCTTTAATACAATAATAATTCTTTTATATGCCACATATTCACTCTGATATACCAATTGTGAATTTAAAAAATTATATTTATCACAACTACGCTGTAATGATACCAAGTATCAACTTCTAGTAACAAAATAAGGTATCAAGTTTTTGCTTTCAGGGGTGTCTGTTTGGAGACTTTTCATGTGTTCGGTGATCTTCTATGCAAGGATCCAAAATTTAGCAAAATTGAAAGGCCCACGCTGGGCGCGCCCGCGCTCTCCGACCTCACTGACAACATTGTTGCAGATATCCAACAGGTATAACATTCATTTTGAAAGTTGGAGTTCAAATTCAATATATAAAAATTTACTTGCATCATAAGTTATGCATGTACATCATAAATAACAAAATCATGTAGATACAAATATTGGCTTTCATCACTTACATACACCCCATTGGTGAACTGTGTTACGGCGACTGAAAATAAATGGAAGAAAACATTCTTAGCGATCTTATAACTACACCTGCAACAGAGTGACCAATGTCACTGTGTTGACATAACAATGTACACCAACGCAGCGGAAGGCGTGTGCCAGTAGCTCAGGATATTCTTACAATGTTTGTGTACTAAATGCAAATTGACTTTTCTACTAGGAATAGGATCTTGTGTGTAATATTAAAAATGTGTTCTAAATATATTAAACTAGCAGACCGGACCGCGCGTCGGCATGGTTCAATCAAAATAATGGTATAATAACTTAATCTCATATAGGTAAAATTCCCGTAACACCATATCTGTTAGATATTCGGTGCCGACGTTTCCGTGCTGTACCAGCGGCAGCGCGGCGCGGCTGTGCGGTGGCGCTAATTTTTTAATTCGCGCTTCAACGTTTTAATTTCGTAATATCTTTTGAACGGAATGTCCGATTTGAACAAACTAAAAAGCAATTCACGGGTTTTGAAACAGACTTGCTTTAGGAAATGATTCATTTAGATAAGAATCAACACAAAAGTTATAATGTTAAAAGTAGTTATGGTGACATAAATACAATAGTTAGGCATAGGCTATCGCGACATTTCTTGTAGATATTGATATGTTCTTTAATATTGTAGAACATTTTATTGTTCCATCATCAATAGTTCTCGCAGCGCATGGGATGAATGACATTTTATGGCAATTTTTTTCCCACCTTGGGTTACATTATTGTCATATAAGTAAGGATCCAAATTTTCCTGAAATTACTATAGCCTATGTTAATCAGTGATAATGTAGCATTCAAATGGTGAAAGAATTGTTGAAACCGGTCCAGTAGTTTTTGAGCCTATTTCTTACATACATACACACACATGCACGCACGCACGCACGCACGCACACACACACACACTCACACGCATACACACCTTTCCTTTTTATAATATTAGTAAAGAAGTATAGATTAGGCTTCAATCTTGCAGTGTGTAATATTAGCGTTCCGAATGTATGAGTGCAATATATTGTTACATCCATAAAGAAAATAGAGAAAACATTCAAAACAAACAGTTCAAGTTATGTGAATATGAATTTCTGCCTTGTCTGCAATGAAATGAAAAATTTGTTGTCACACAATTAGTCCAACTTAACACCTACATTTCCACTCATCCCACAAAAACATATCTCTAAATTGCAAATACCAGTAGATTTCAGCAAAGATTATTAAAAATCCGAATAATTTATTCCAGTTAAGTATCCAGACATTGAAGGAGCAATGGCCGACGTTGGGCAAGCGGGAGCCGGCCACTCCGGTAGCCAACGAACCTAAAGTCATTCAAGATGAACAGGAGAAGGAGGCGGTGGAGAAACAACTAGAAGCTGACCCGAATGACTCTCTAAGGAGCGGTGAGACTGCTCTACTGCACTAAGCATCACCAAATGTATAGTGAGACATATTTGACAAATAAGTAACCTATTTCCTCTTTTTTCCCCAGAACACATCAAATAGTTAAAGTGTTATGCTATTTAGATTGGTCAGTTTTAAAAAACTACATATTTCTAGTATGAAACTGTCGCTGTCTACATCTGAGATTTAAGCGACGGACTGTCTATTATCCCGTCTAACGATTGCTCGTTTAAAGAAAATCATTGAAATTTTACTTTCAGAAAATTCAGAAATAGAAGTGGACCCTATTCCGGAAGATATGGACGGGCTGCTGCGCTGGTGTCTCCTGACCTTCCTGAAGACGGAGGGAAAACATCTCCAACTGCCGCTAAAGACGAACTTACTCTATAAGTAAGTTCCATATTTACTTATCGCGGTCGATTTTGAAATGTTCAAGAATGTGTTTAAAATATGTTCTTTTCAGAAACCACCTGTTCCCCGCGTGTCCGCACCACCGCTCGTTGGACGTGAAGAAATCGACCCACAAGAAAATGAGCAAGTTCTTAGAAGCCATGCAAAGGGTATACTTAAAAATATACACTCTAAATGATTCCATGTACAATTTTATTGTTAAAATGGTCAATGCAGAGAGTTCTCAGTTTCGAATGTTCAGTTGTCAATTGTTGATTATACATTTACTAGCTTTTGCCCGCGACTTCGTCCCGCGCTTATATTGTTATACATATAAACCTTCCTCTCGAATCACTCTATCCATTAAAAAAAACCGCATCAAAATCCGTTACGTAGTTTTAAAGATCTAAGCATACATAGGGACAGAGAAAGCCACATTGTTTTATAGTATGTAGTGATGATTATTTGTCAAAGAAATAAAAATGTTGCAAGCTGCAAATATGAATTGCTCGATGACCTAATTGAATTATTTTTCATTTTAAAATGAAAAAAGCAAAATGATTCCGATTAAACGACTACATTTAATCGTCGACTAATGGTCGATGTACGAGATCGGTCGACGAGTGAGCACGCGCGATCGCTTCGGTTCTACCGGAGCGTACTAAATTAGATTAGACGAGTTAAAAGTTAAGATCACGCGGCTTAGTTAATAATGTATTGAATTTTTCAATGATTAAATTATAACGTTGAGAAAATCGTTGGCCACAAACGTCGGTTTACAACACTCGTACGGCATCGAGGGAGTTCATCGACGGCCGCGACCGAGCTGACGAGTGCTGTCGTTCAAGGAAGGTCTGCTGGAGGTGCGGGAGGTGGAGAAGGGCGTGGACGCGGTGGTGGCCGTCCACCCGCAGCACCCGTTCGTGCGGGCGCACCGGGCGGCGGCGGGCGCGGGCGGCGGGGCGCGCGAGCCGGCCGGCGAGTACGTCCCGCCGCAGGTGCGCGAAGTGTACTGCATCACGGCCAACGTGGCCGAGCTCTTCCTGCCGCTCAAGTAACTAAGCTGTGTTCCGATTTAGGTTACGAATTTCTCATTCATGGATACTCGTATACGCGCCGAGGGCGAGCGATCTCCATATGGACGATTCTTCCGAGAATCGATAGCTTAACACTCGTCTCTCACTAAGAAAGATCTATTTCAACTTTTTAAACCTTGTAAATCTTCTTAAAAACAAATTAAATCTATAATCATCGCAGCCATAATCGCTTAAAACGAGGCGGTCCAAATGCCCATCGGCTCGCCGTAGACGTGTAGATGACGGAAGGGTGAATTCTCGTACAGGAAGGGCACGGCGCTGTCGTCGGCCGAGATCCGCTCGGCGCTGGTGGAGTACGTGCGCGCCCGCGGGCTGCAGAGCGGCGAGCGACGCGGCGCCGTGCTGCCCGACGCCGGCCTGGCGCGCGCCGCCGGCCTTCCCGCGCAGGTACCGCCCCGCAGCCGCCCCGCCGCCGCATCCCCGGCTTTTCCATCCGCGCGCATCCAATATCATTTATATTTTAATTACTCCGTAATATTGTCACCTCCGTGTCCCATAAAACCCTCTACGGTCTTTTATTTTAAATAATTTTCATGGCCTTACATGAAAACAAAAGCTGTCTAAGTGTTGCCAATAAATGACTAGATCACTAATATTTATTGTCGGGCCCTGAACCGGAGGGACCCCAACGGGGGGCCGTACTGGAATGCGCAGTAACGGTAGCTGTCCAAGCGCGCATGTCTCCAGGAGGAGGTGTCGTGGGAGCGGCTGGTGGCGGCCGTGGCGGCGCGCTGCACGGCCGGCACGGAGCTGCGCTGGCCCGACGGGCGCGTGCAGCTGGCCCGCTCGCGCCTCGAGCCCGTCTCCATGCAGGTCGTCACGCGCAGCGGCAATAAGAAGGTAGCTCCCGCCCACCCTGGGCCGCTCTCGTCGCTGACCCGGTCATTACCTTATACTTCACCGTTCGCCTGGTCTCTCCTTACGCCTGTTTTATCCTTAAATACCGTTTGTACTTCGGTGAGCGTGATGGATATCATTCTGAGCTAGCGCATACACTACATAGTACAAGTTGACTTAGTAGTTTGTCCAGAGAAAAATTAATTCAACTGTCTTTAGTTTGAGCTTCCTTCCGAAGTTTTTCCAGTGTATTGCGATATGGTGCGCCTGAAAAGAACATGTGACAATGCGTCGACTCCTGCGATGTTACAAGCGACGGTGACTGCTTACCGTCGCGCGCTCCTATTGTGGATGAATTCCTTTAGAAGTAAAAATAAAAATCATTACGGTTGTACACTAGCTTCAGTAGGCGGAGCGACTAGCCTACTGAGGGTCCGTATCCCGGCAGGTGACGCTGGTGTCGAACCTGGAGTCGTACGGGCTGTCGCCGAGCGCGCTGGCCCCGCTATGCCAGCGGCGCGCGGCGGCCGCGTGCGGCGTAACGCGCAGCGCGGCAGCGCGCGCCGACCAGCTCATGCTGCAGGGCGACCAGGTCTGCGCCACCCTCCAACTCCCTTCATCTCGACACTATTCGTTAGGCCCGATAATGATAATATAATATGTGAGGACGGCAGTCTTCCGATCGTACCCCGACTGGAACCTGTCCTGTAGACACGGAACAAACGAGGCTCATCAGATCGGTAGTGATCGTAAATTCCCATGACTCAATCTTAGCGTCTACTAAAACTATAAAAACAAATAATATTACGACCATCCGTACACAATCACGACTTGGAATCCTCTGAACCGGAGCCCGTGGCTCTATCGATCGTGGCTATATCGATATCGAGAAGCACAGCCCATCCCGCAGAATCTCAAATTCTTGAATAATTTGAAAAATGTAATGTTTATATTGTTTTTCTAGCTTATCTACTAAAAGTTTAGTCCCTGAAGGTGTGTCGTAGATGGAAATGTATATGAATTCCTGGTTCCCTAAAACTTGAGGTCATTAGAATGTATTGTAAAATAGACATTTGTGACAAAGAAAAATATATCTAGCTCTGTCATAACCATAACTGTGCATATTTCATGCACCAGGCAATAACTTGAAAGCAATCAAACATATTTATTAATGGCCGAGTTGCATTTCAGGTCCACGATGTGCGAGTCGTGCGAGTGACGTTACTTTATTGTTGCAGACTCATTTCGTTGCCAAGCTGCTCATAGAAACATACGGGTTGCCCAAGAAGTACTTGGAGGGGGCCGACAAGGCTCTCAACAAGAAGAAATGAGATTATGTCGTTAATATAAGTATCATGTTATGAACAGTTAAAGAATAAATTGATTTTTTTAAATGCTTATTTTTATTTGCCCAAAGAAATGCCTCAAATTATTTCATAGGTATACTTACAAAAATATAGCAATAACTCCGATGCTAATTGTTCCTAATGAACAGTATACATATATAAATCTAATAATTTCATATAAAGATTGCTTATAGTTCTAGTACAATGTATATTATATATCTTATCGATTTGTGGAAGACAGAAAGACTAATCGGTTAAAATCTTACACAAAGGTTCATTACAATACAACAAAAAACAGCACTATATAGTAAAACAGTAAGGTTTTCACATCACAAGACAATTTAAACAAAATATAATTAAACATCATAAAACATAAAATAAAATATAAATGTTACGTAATGATATAAGTAACAGTTTTTCTATTCTAGGTTTAGGGTGGGTCGTTGTCCGTATTGCTCTTAAATACAAGAATAAATTCAAAAAGTCCAAAAGATTCCATGTTCCGACCGATGGGAACTGCGACTACAAGGAAGCTTAGCCTATGGCTTACAGCTATGAGACCTACGTATCTACCACAACCGAGCTCGTTACAATCTAATACAAACTAAACACTAATATGAAAAAAAATATTACTAAGTAATCCATTATAAAAGCTAATAATATTCTACTATAGGTATTACTAAGAAAATGAAAATTAGGCATTTTAAGAATATAAATGAAAAATAGCTCTGTCGCTTTGATCATTTGTGACAGTAATATCTGCAGGGAGGCAATGTTGTTTAGTAACATGGTAATACTCCTACCTCTTAAACTTTAGTTGAAGCCGATCTCAGCTTGAAAGGGGTTTTAAATGGCAGCAGAGATCTTCTCAGCTTGCTCTTCTTCAGCTCGGGAGCGGCTCTCGGTGTGTGGGCCCCGGCCTGCCTCATGGCCCTGCTGTGGTCCGGTATCATGCTGCACCGGCTAATCGACAACCCAGAGGACTGAGATGTGAGGCTGGACTTTGAAGGAGACTCGTTCACCAGGCCTCCACGATTAGTGATATCTGCAAATATCTGCCCTACAATCTTGGCTTGTTTAGAGGGAGAGTGGGTCCACTGCTTTGCAGTTCTCTTCTCAGATGTTAATTTGTCTACATCTAAATATTTAAACTTTGCAATGTCTTTTAACACCTTCTCATCTTCAATCTGATCATATTTTCTATGAGCACTACCATTGTTAACATGGTCCAAATCATAAAATGTCAAGGTGACACTATCATCGCTTTCAACAAAAGGATTGGTGGCAGGAAAGTAAGTATTCTTGAATGTATCTGGGAATATGTTCCTACGAGGCATGTTTTCTTTAGTGAACTTTTCAGCTGTTACAATGATGCTTCCATCGCCTGCGTCCGCTGACAATGAGCTGTCCAGGTCTTCATATGCATAACTCTTTCTACGGGGGCGGGTACGGACTGATCCCACCCGGCGCCGGTGCCGCCGAGACGCCCACATGCTTCTCTCCTCACTGACTTGAGTGACTACTGCGGGTAAAGTTATCCCATTGCTTTGCAAGTTACAAGGAGAGTCAGCCAAAGGAACCACCTTAGTTGAAGGACTGTTAACTATCTCCTTAGCTATGAGTTCCCTCTCCCGCTTGTTGAGAGACTGCTCTCTCTGCCTCAGAGCAATCAGTCGAGACATCCACTGTTGGCTAAAGGTCTCCTCGGAGACTTTCAGTGGCCCACTGTAACTATCACACATTTCACTGTAAGGTTTGCGACTTCTAGGGACAAACCCCGGGAGCTCCAGAGCCAGGGCTGCCAGGGTGGGGGAGAGAGAGCCCCGAGCCACAGTTGTTTCCTCGCTGGCCACATTGCATTTAGTTTTAGAGCTCACATTGGAGTAAATTGGGCTGAGTGCCAAGTCCAAGTGTTTTCTAGGGAGCGTTTCAATAGTTTTACAAAGCTCAACAGCCTTTTGAGAGTCGCACTTGTTCACTTGGGACTCGGAGTGTGTGTATTGAACAGGAGTGAGTATCTGAGCGAGCCGAGCGGGCCTCGCCGGCGTGTCGGCGTAGGCCAGCACGGTCGGGTGGTACAGCACGACGTCGGGCCGCAACTTCGTATTTTTATCATCTGTCAAGAAGTTAACCACATCACTGAGATCGTCGCTGTAGTAGAACTCCTTAAGCTTTTCATTAGAATCTCTTGTCCTATAACAGAGAGCCCTTACGACTTTCCCGACTTGTAGAATGAGGTCCGGGCCCTCGGCGGGCGCCGTACGCAGTTCGAAACAATCGATGCGTACGTCGCCATTCTCGCTCACAAAAATAGATGCAAGCGATATGCATTTTTGTAATCCGATAAAATTGTAATCTTCGACGAATTTGCAAGCTTTGGCGAGTTCTAGGAGTAAATACCAAATGAAGCTCTCGCTGAAGTACTCGTCGGAGGCGTGGCAGGACTCGATCAGTTCCTTCACGCTCTGCCAAGAGTTGTACTCGAGGACAAAGTATAAAGTCTTAGACGGGCCGTGGAGAATCGTGTCGTAGTATCGCAGAAGATGCTCCGACTTGGCAGCTAACACCTGGCTCAGTGTTCTCACTTCATTCACGACGTTTTGTATTTGTTCGTCGGAGTACGCGGAACAATTATACGCCTTCCATGCGAAAATGTTGTTCGTGACCTTGTGCTTCACTTTGTAGAACGTGCCGCCGCAAAGCACATCTAGCACTTGATAATCCTTTAACTTTTCCGACATTTCGGACAGTATTTTAATGCAATTTAATAAATTCCCACATTTTGCACCCGTAACAAAGCCACCAAACTTTTGAAATCGTGCGACGGTTATTTTTTTAGTGAAGTGACGTGGTGTCGACGCAGTAATGTCACAATATCGATATCAATCAATAAGAACTAATAAAAATTATACATACAATTCATCAATTTTATTTAAGAAAGTATACTTATTTGTGCCCGTACTAATTTTGAATAACGTTATTGCTAACAAAGACAACAGATTATAAGTTTACCATATAATTGAATAAACGTTCTAAACAATTATGATAAAATAGAGACAATAGTCGATGATTATTATAGAATAAAAACATATACTTATTCCCTAAATTTTGTTGCTTATAATCAAACGTTGATACTTGATGACTAATCCAGCAAATAAGTAATGAAATCAATTATAAAATTATGTGCTAATACAGTTTACTTCTTAGATTAGGTTATTGATAAAATATGATCCTAAAAGTATCATGTCTTAAGTAATCTATTTGTCACACTGTATCGATATTATTTCATTATCGACAACCAGTTTAAAATGATAAATGATCGTCCTAAAACAAATATTTTTTTTAAAGTTTGTTATATAAATAATTACATTTATTATATAAATAAGTATATCTAGCATTTTCTTAAATTTTACTTTTACTTGTTAATAGGGTATAAAAGTTCAACAAACACATATATCTTTAAAAAACTTAAATGATAATTCAGTTTGTGTACAGACAAAAATATTCGTTATTAAAAATTTAAATGTTGTACGTATACGTAGTATCACACTGTAATCGTGACGTTGCTACGTATTAATTTAAATTTGAGATAATAACAATAACAATAACAACACAGATAGAACAAAGAAGGAAATTGCGCTTATTCATATTTTTATTGTTTATAAATGCATATATAATTTGTCAAGAAATATTGTATAATTTACTTTATCAAATGCCTTTGAAAAATCGTTATATACGTATAAGTACCATGTCAATATGAATGCTTTTGTCAACTGTATCGTTACGGTCTGAAGTGAATGTCTCCTTTAAACGAACAATTCTTGTATATATTATATATTTACAAGGACCCACTTAGATGTACCTATGTATATATATCACCAAAAACGCCCTATAGCTTAACAATTTTATGTATTTAGTTAGTTTTTTACTATTAAAATTGATCTATTTAGGTTTCATTTTCATAATAAGCCGTTTAACGTGAAAACGTTGTAAGCTATACATAAACAGATGGCGCTGATATATATTATTATCTAATTCGACTTGGATAGTCAATAGCATTATGTAATTAACTTCTTCATTGCAGAATCTCACCCAGAGGTATCGCCAGAGCCGTTTTAAACAAAATAAATTTGTATTTACAAAATTAGTTCCATTAGGTAAGGTTAGAAATTTTTATGATCTAGTAGAAATAAGATCACGTATGCACCCATACTAATATTATAAAAGCGAAAGTATCTCTGTCTGTCTGTCTGTCTGTGGCATCATCACGGTCAAACAGCTGAACCGATTGTGATAAAATTTCAGATATAGATACTTGAGGGTCTTGCGCTGAACATAGGCTACTTTTTTTCTCATTTTCTTTTTAATTTTTCATCGTTTTACGAAAAGGTTGCCGAAAATGGGCTTCCTGAATGCTTACATGGCGTGCGCTGACTTAACCTTACGAGATACATAAAAACAATGTTCTACAAAAATATTGTCCACAAAAAA
>DWDX01000277.1:0-30729 GCA_018245675.1 Agara michaeli
TATAGCCTTCCTCAATAAATGGACTATTCAACACAAAAATAATTTTTCAATTCGAACCCGTAGTTCCTGAGATTAGCACGTTCAAACAAACAAACAAACAAACTCTTCAGCTTTATAATATTAGTATAGATTAATAAATAACTTCATTTCATTTATTATTTAGTTTTAGTAGGTAAAATAGTCAATTTACGAATAACTCGGTTGCGTTTCGGGTGTCCTAAAACATGACACGTCTCCAAAGTTGATTAGTAAAAAAAATATTTAGTGAATTTACGTATCTGTATAAAGCATGTCAACGGTATTTCGGCCGACGGTCAGCACACCGTGTCCATGTTACTCGAGCTCGGAGTGACCAATGAGGCGCCGGGCGACCTTGCATGCTAGTGTCTGCCCGAGTATCTAAACCTAGTTACACGTCCCACGACACGACCGCCAAGTGCTGTCGAGGAAAATATAGGACACCGTAATGAATACTTCGAACGCTAAAATGTAGAGAAAGAAACAGAGAAACATAGAAATTCCATTACAGATAAAGCGATGCGTTCGTAATGTAATTTTCGAAAATTGTTTTCTTTATGTAAGTGTGCGTAAGTTTTTTTACGCACACATTAAAGACATCAATTGTCGTTTAATGTACAACAACATTTGACACAATAGATATGATTGAAAAAAAAAACAACAACAACAAAAAAAAACAAAACAAATAAAACATGCAAATTAGAAACAATCCTAATCTATGTAAGTAATGAAATGATTTAATGATTGAAAAAGAAGTACAATTTCCTTGAATATCATTAAGAATTTTCCTCTTTTCTCTTTACGTTATTGTTACGATTTTACGGCTTTTACAATATGACATACATACTATTAATTATTATTATTATTGATTCAAATGTCAAACCGTTTATATTCAACCTTCGAAACGCGTCCGCGGGAAATCGAAGTCGTGGCCACCCTGTCCACAGCTTACATCGGTTATAGCGTAGCATAGCAGGCTTCTTATACTTATGTAATCCTGGTATCTACAATAGGTTTGCACTAAGTCCGTATAGTACGTATGTATGTGTGGTGCGTGCTAGGTATTTACATATGTACCTATCGACAATACAGGTACATCGTGAACTAGGCTTCTAGGCAGGCACAAGTATTTGATAAATTGTTATATCAAATGGGGACAATTCCACACGCGGCTATCTGATTCCAAATTGGGCAATTTAATGCCTGTATTATCGTAACCGGACAGCCGATAAACAAACATATTCATACGATATAATACATACATAGATATTTTTATTACACCCAGCCGTAAACAAACATCGTCGACATTTTTGTCCCGGGTGGGAATCGAAGCCGCGACCTCCGGTTTTGCATTCAGGGTCACTAACCGCTCGACCACATGACCAGTCGAATCGAGGAATACGTAATACGTAATCAACGAAACAATGTTAACTCTGATATTAAGTCCGTAATGTTACTGGATTTGTAAATGGATTTAATATTGAATCGTTGATAAACTTCGATTTGGATTTTTGATTTTGGAACATAGTTATTAAAAGTCAGGTGGCTTGTTAATAAAGGGCGTGTTGGGTTTTTTAAAAAAAATAACATTTTTTTTAACATTTAAAATAGTGTTCCGGAGTGGAGTATTGAAATGGTTGACAAAACATATTTCCAACAGTTTTCGCCTTGTCGTGTTCGGCGCACGGTGAGTGCATAGGCACACCGAGGAATTAGGCAAGCCAGGTGTGCTGTTTTTCCCACGGGAAGCAAATGTATCTGGTTCAAATGGAACTCAGTTCAATTAGAGATTGGAAGCTGGAATCAGTCTGTGGATGATGTTTATAGCAACAGCGGTTTTCTGGGCGTTCGAAAATATTCTCACCTAGTTATTGTTATTATACTATCACGCAAGGTCCCTAACGGGGTGGGCAGAAAGCATCGAGTACCAAATATCTTTGTCCTTACAAACCTGACGTGCTTCGTCTATATTCATCACTCTCTTCATGCATACAAGCGGGTTCGGAGACTCTTGACTCCGCCGTCAGCCAGTGTCTGACCTATTCGGTCGAGATACGACAGTCTAGGTCTCCCTCGGCGCCTACATCCATCAACACTCGCATTGTATAGCTGCTATGTCATTCTCTCATCATCCATTCCGTGCATTACCTACTTAGTTATTGCAAAAATCCCTACTTTAAAATGGTGTGTTAATATTTTTTTGTGCTGAATCCAATTACGGCAAATAATGATTTTCGAGATCGAAATCAAAATCAGAATGTTGAACAATAATTTCGTCGTGATCAAGTAAATCCGTGCTATAGAACTAGTAAATATTCCAAGTGCTCTCACACAGAGACCAAATCCAATGGAGAAGTGGTATTATCCGATTTTGGTTTTAAAAGTGATACTTCAGCTTTTCAACGGTAGCTCTGATTTTGACCTGAAATACAATTATATTGTATTATATATTAATTTGCCATAAAAATGTTATAATATACATTATTATATTATTGTTGCAATATGTAAAATTAATATTTGTGATTCATCGACAATAAATGTTGCATTGTTAATTATGTAATTTTCATTTCAACATACTGTTATTGTTGAAAATCATGGATGTTGGATGCTGGGCTTTTTCGTCCTTCTCCAGGTCCACTATATCCCGAAGATCACTTATAGAAGCAGTGAAAACCTAGTGGTTTGAAATTCAGCCTCTTACCTGTGAATATTATGTGCATGTTATAACATAAAACACAAATATCACTTGCTATAACGGCGAAGAAAAACATCTTGGAGGATCTTGCACAACTTAGAGATGTTATGGTAGTTTATAATGTTTCCGAGGTGTGTGAAGACTGCCATTCTGCACCTGGTCAGCGTGGTGGATGGCCTGAAAACCTTTCACTATGAGGGCAGGCTCGGCCCAGCAGTGGAACGATAAAAGGGTTGAAAAAAAAAAACAAAAAACCAAAAACCTTATCTTGTATATATAAAAATCAATTGCTGTTCGTTAGTCTCGCTAAAACTCGAGAATGACTTGACCGATTGGGCTTATCTTGGTTTTAAAATAATCGTGGAAATACAGGGAAGGTTTAAAAGGTGAGAAAACATGGAAAGATTCAGAGGAAAATAGTAATAACAGCAATTTAATTTTTCCATATAAAGCGCGTACCTATCAAACATAACATGATGTACGTCCCGTCAAATGTGATAAAAATCGGTACAGGTGTTGGTGTAACGAAACTATTTATTTATTGTGAGGCTGGACGAAGTTCGCCACTACAGCTAGTATGTATATATATAAATTTAAACATTTCTTAGAGTACTATTCTATGTCTTCCATATCAACGATATTTGATGTAATGATCTGATATTGAATGCCGGTTACTCGTTATACCTACTGCGCTCAGTAGAATATCAATAAAATGTTGTCATTTGTATTCATTTATAGTTGAAAATAAATTAAAGACCCATTGATTAACCTATTACCTGTTACCATGCATATTAATCTCCCGCACAGAGGGCCCCAAGTTCAATTCCCGATAAGGCATATATCCGACTGGTGGTCAGAATATTCTCGCAGTTATTTGTTCTGGATCGAGAGGTCTGTTTATTTGTCTTCGTGCGTTGGCTTCGTTCATGGAAATAAAGAGAATTCTAACGTAAGGCTATGCGTGCGAAGTGCTAATATAATTGTAATTAAAGAAAACCTGTAAAGTTTAAATGGTGTTTTAAAATAGAAGAATAACGTAATTATGTGTAAAATATAATGTTATAAGTACACAATATATTTATGATAAAAAGTATTCACTTATACTCAGTTTATCCTTAACGTCTGCTACGTTTTTTATGAAGACTCATTGTTATTTTATTTTTTCATAGAAACTGTTACAGGCATTCTATTATGATGTCCAAGAAAAGAAATGGAACACACACTCTGCCTCAGAAAATGTTTGAAATAAAGCCAAAGGAAAAAGGAAATAAAAAAAAAAACGCACGCTAATGCTTCACAAGTTGAATTCGCGCGTTAAAGTTATAGTCCGTAGCCTCTTAATTGCTCTGTTTGGCCGCAACGTTTCTAACTAATTAGTACACTCCGGATCATTTTACTGAAATAATTACCCTCGCTTTAGGATATTACACTATTACTGACTAACGGTACCGTTGCACGATATTCTCCGAAAAAGCTTTCTATAATAGAATACTTTACAGAAATTGCCAAGGGAAGTGCAATGTATAATGTTAAAAATTTTTTGGACTTAATGTTATACAGAAATGGACGAAACCCTTCGTCTTGATAAAATGTAAAAGTCAATACGTAACACTAGCGAAGAAAGGATTCATATTCAGGCATAATTTTATAATTTCCGGTACTTTACGAAAAGTTCAAATTTAATTGTAAAACAGATATACCATGTAAAATAGTAAAAATTATTTAGACCAACTATTATTGTATAGAAATCGATGAAACCATTCCACTTGGTTAAATGTGAAAATCAAACCATTAATGGAATACCACCAAAGAAAAGGTTCATATTCAAGTATGAATTATAATTTCCGAAGAATTAAACGAATGAGGTCGGGTAACAATACGCTTTTATACCAACGGAGGTGGATGGCCAAAATTTTAATTACTAGCCATCAGTTTAATAAGGGGAATGCCACACAAAGGACGGTGTATGAAGATTAACTTGCACTTAATTGTCTTGGTTGCAAGGGTTCAGCGTGTGACTTGATGGTTTTTAGTATTACTTATGTCGGTTTATTTTCATTGCCGTATTCACATTGGCATTACGTTTTATTACGTAATTTAAAAATTACAATAAATTCACAGGACAGTGCTATTATCTGGAAACATTAAAAAAAAATTGTAATGAATGTAAAGGTACCATCGCTAGCTTTGGAAGCCTTCGAAACCTTAGTCGCAAATAGCAAACGATATGTAAAGTTAAGCAGCTTTATGTACAGTCTCCACTTAGATCGAGAGTCCTATTAAAGTTTTTTCATGTCCCAGTTGATTCTTTAAGTTCTTAGTAAAATTAGTACCTACCATACGTACGATATTGTTATGTTTTAAGATGTTATAGAATTCCTGACGGTCATGACTCTTCGCCAATCCGCCAAACCACCACACTGCAACTGCTACATTATAATGTATGTTGGCAGAGCAAATATATGTACAACCTAACGAAATGATGCAACTTAGGTCCGCTTTTGTAAATGCGATACATATATTTACAATGGACGGTTCATTGCTGGTTTGGGGATAACAAATCGTGACCCAATAACGACGTGAATCGATATAAAACACAGTTGACCTGAACTTTCTCTTACTAAACACCAAACAAAAAGGACATAATTCGTCTCATAGAAACTTGTACTCGTGTTTGTCTTCCCATTTATGTATCCCAGTTTACTTGTACGTGATTCGTAACTTTTGGAAGATCCGCCAATTTCATACGAGCTATGTATTCGCGAAAGTTCAAGACTTTTCCAGTCTATACTTCTTTCTTTCCCAATACTCTTTACCACGGACGTTCTCGACAAACAACCAGTTGTGTATGATGGACTTGTACATTCCATTGTCTTATTTTGTCTATAAAACAGTATGGGCAGTCATTATTTACTCTTCATTAGACGTATGAAACGCTTATACACAAGTCCCATTCATATGATACATTTATTTGGGGCTAATATAATTTGAGATTGAAATAGAACATAATTTTCATGACTACTTACATGTAATTTATCGATATAACTTGTAGCTGTGTATATATATAACCACCCGGGTAAAATTATTGTGAAAGCCCCGAGAGGGAAATCGACTGGCAGATTACATTGATAAAAAATTATTGCTACTACGCTGAAATTATTTTTACAACAATGCGAATATGAAGCCGTATGAAATTTAAAAATCCTTTCATCAGAACCATTTACAAACGTGTCTGGAAGAGAAATGAATATAGCATTTATCTTAGTCAAAGCTATTCTTTTGAAAATTCATTAACTAGCCGTTCTAAAATTTTAAACCCTAAGTACATTACTCACTATGAAATATTGTAAATATATTGTTAGAGTGACAGACTACTCTAGCTATATTATTATTATTTCATTCGTATTGTATTCTAAAATGACAATTATAGATATTTTATTATAAATCAACAAACATCAAAATTTAATATGTTCGTAATCTAAGTGCAATACACAACAAAATACCTGTGATTAGGGCTTAGGGCTAAGTCCTATGGGTCTGTTGCGACGATCGAAGCTGAGAGACTGCTAAACGCATATTGCTTTGTAACTTTTAGACGCAAGTTAAACAGTTGTTATTTAGGACACGTAATACAATAAGGAAGGCCTGATGGATATAAACCCTATTTCACTTAAAAAACCTGTTGACATATCTGAGTATAGCTCGTAGTTATATGAATGGCTTGCAATTAAGTTATAACAAAACTTTTTGCAACAATTAGCGACGTAACTAACTTTTTCTTGGCAATAAATGTTATATTTTTTAATTTTTATAAAACCGTTTCATCCGTCGAGTCAGATAGTAATCGAGCGTGATTGAGGCTTTCATTTTGCTCCGGACGATAAACAATCGTTATTAAATGTTCACGGATGTCTTCCCGCGTTTCTCGTGGAAAAGCGAAATGCTAAATAATATGTTTGATGCAATAGGAATTTCTAGGAGACGTACATTGCTCGAGTTCCGTGAGACGAAAAGTGCTTTTATTTTTATCTGTGAACTGTTAAGCGCTACGTTTATTCGCTTACATTCTAATAAATTTAAATGTCTTCAAATAAATACAGTATGTCGTCTTCACGCTTGCGAAGTGTTCAAAGGATTCAAACGTAGAATTTAGACCTTTTTTTTATCTTAAAATTTATTACAGTTATGGCCCTCTTGAATATTACGTACATTATTGTAGTGCACCATATACAGAACTAAAAGGTAATATCATTGCCTCCTCTAAGGGTGTAAAAGCCAAAATTTAGTTATACAAACTTACAATTCGTTTAACTGCCGCAATGTTATTTAATCCTTCGGGTATTGCTCAAATATAGAAGAGAATTTTTCCACTTTGCCGATTTAGTGAACGGTCATAATATTGTTTTTTTTGATAACTGTTGATTTCCTCAGGTAATATCGTATTATCTAACATGTAATGTTTTCAACAGCGGTGTGTGAAAACGTCCAATGTTCGTACGGAGCGCACTGTGTAGCTGGAGAGTGCGCTTGTCCTACGGACTGCTCAGGCGCCCCGCGGGAACCAGTTTGCGGAAGCACTATGCAAACTTACAACAACGAGTGTGAGCTGCAGAAGGCTGCCTGCCGATTGCCCCCAACAACGCCCCTGCACGTTATATTCTATGGAGACTGCAAAGATCGATTAGCAGTCGTGCCTCCTATTGCTATGAGTGCGTATATTTTTTCATTTGGATTAACTATGTACTATATCTAACTAACCTGAGTATTTTTTTTTCCATAATGACTAATATTTTAATTAATTAATTAACCACTATAACATTAATTAATAATTATCTCTTAACAAAATGTAGCTTACATTTTTATTGTACCTAACCAGTAAATTACGTACAGTAGACAAAACATTTACTATGGGACCGCCATCAACCCCGTTGTTAGCTGTAATTTCAATAAAGCGACCCATCTTTGATCAATTAACAAACTTTCCGCTTTATAGCTTGACTAACATGTAAATATTTGGGTGGGTGTGGGTAGCAACGACCGCGATGACCACAACGGAGGCGGAGGAGGGATCCACGGATATTTTGGGGCCGACCGATCAAGGCGGCACGGCCAACCCGTCCGCGTGTCGTGACATTCGCTGTGACTTTGACGCCAGCTGTGAAGTTGGGGCTGATGGGTACCCTCGTTGCTCTTGTCTCTTCGAATGTCCGGTTGACGATGAATATTTCCCTGTATGCGCCTCCGACTTCAGACTTTACCCAAGTTTGTGCGCGATGAGAAAGGAGGGCTGCCACAAACAACTGGAGCTTCGGTTGCGGCCCTTGGACCTATGTAAAGGTCGGTTGTCTTTTCCAAGTATAGATTTTCGAACGTTCTCGTGCATGACTTCGGAATATTAACCACTAAACTGCCTATATTTCGAACGCTTGAAACAAGGTTAACAAATATACAGTTCGGTTAATTAATTATTCGGAACGCAGGTATGGAGGTCAGGCCTTGCGGTAACAACAAAGCCATGATTGATATGTCTACTGGTCTCGAAATAGACTGCGGGAACGGACCACATCGTCAAGACTGCCCAACGGGCAGTTACTGTCATATAACATTGACTGCGGCAAGATGTTGCCCGAAAAGTAAGTCTCGTCAAAAATACGGACACTCCTTTGAATGTGTCCAAAGTACAAGACAAAAAGAATTATTTCCGAAACAACGTCAAAGACATCTTGTAAACTTTCCCGACTCTTTTGTCAACTCTAAATTAAAAATGTGATTCAATTCATTTACAACTTGCTGGCTCTGAAGTGTTGTTCGTACTGCCCCTTTGTTTAAAAGTAGAGCATGATGAGCATGATATCGAATTATGAATTTTGAAAAGAAAAGTTTTGAAATCTTATGTACCAATACACGCGTGGATCGAATAACAATATGTTCTCAATTCAATATGATACATAAATTTAATATTTACGTGTTATATTCAGAAATCGACAGTTTATCGCGTTGTATATGAATAAAATATTATTTTCGGAAATATAACTCGTGACCTATGATTTGTAAGTGACGATACTGAGGTACAAGGCGGCACGAGCAAATTGGATACAATCACGCTAGCTGTTGCCGCTCTATGTTCTTTGTCTCTATCCTATAAAACGTTTCGTAGCGGGGAATAAAATTTTCAACTTTATTCGCCGACGGTGCACATGCAAGCAATTTTCTCACGAAGGCATCTATTTTAGATGATAGTAAACAACTCGACGAAAGGAAAAACTCACACTGCTCGGAGACATCGTTCGGGTGTTGTTCGGACGGTTCGACCCCGGCGACCGGTCCACATGAAGAAGGGTGCGCAATCACGAGTTCTTCTTGTGGTTGCAATCGATTAGGATCGGTGTCGGATAGATGCGATGACAGTGGGCAATGCGTATGTCGGCCGGGCGTTGGGGGCTTTAAGTGCGACAGATGCGAGCCCGGCTATTGGGGACTGCCTCGCATCGGATCCGGACACACAGGCTGTATCCGTACGTACACAGAATATCAATTAGGTCTTACTGTTATTAAGTTTGCAAGCCCTGTAGAATTAGGTATATTGCTATCATAGTGTACAACCCGATTTATGTATGTGTGTAGTGTATTTATTTTAATCCATTTTCCGTCCAAACTGAGTCAAATTCAATGAACGTTATATATCACTGTAAGTGTACGTAGCAATTAATGTAAAGTTGTTTTTAGCTTGCGGATGTTCAGCTTTTGGATCAGTGAGAGAGGATTGTGAACAAATGACGGGTCGGTGTGTTTGTAAGGCCGGCGTGCAAGGACAGAAATGTACAGTGTGCGCGGACCACAGAAGACGTTTAGGTCCAAACGGATGCTCTGATCGTAAGTATTGTTTCATAATTCGTAGCTCATGTCACCTCCATTGTCCTTTTTTTATTAGATAATTCTTGCGTCATGCTTGATCTCGACCAATAAAATGTATTCAGTTATGATAATAAAAGCAACTTTGTTACTGCAGAATTACTAGTAATAATTACGAACACAATTCCCCTTACTTCTCCACTCTCGTACTCTCCTATATCCTCTTCATGAATTTAAATTGCATTTTCTTAGTAATTCATTGCGAGGTAGACACAAGGCAATGCGGTAAGTATTTGTTAGTTGCAGTTGGCACCGTTTTGTGGTCTTATCGATTCGTCTGCAAAATATATCTTCCGTGGATTAACTTGCAATTAGGATTACGTTTAAATGCATCTTTAAGTCTATACAGTTTTAAGAACCTTAGTTATTTAGTAATAAATTCGGTACAGTAAATAGTTAGTCAGTTAAATTAGTTACTTACTATATTTTACTATAACTGTACTAATCAGGTATGTGGGCGGTATTAATTATATCAGTCTTGACAAGAGGCTTACAAGTGAAGTATATATTGCAATTCAACATACTTTCATACTATTATTTAAATAACTTTCCTAAATGTAGGAGCTCACGTAAATCCGAATTCATAATAAATCCTAATTTGCACATGTCGAACTATGTTGTTGTTACGAGTTGCGTAACACACATGAATAACAATTACAGAAGCAAGATCACTAACTCTAATTTATGGGACATGAGGCGAGCCAGATGCCACGTATATAGTGGAGACTCTTACACATAATAAAATTGAACTAAATACTTTATATAAATTGAAATTATTACAAGTATTAGGAGTTCAGCAACCGATAAAATATGAATATATGAAAAGCACGTAAATCATTTATAATCTTTATGTTTATAAGCGAATTCTCAAGAGATCTTGTAGTATGTCTATTAAATACGGACTACGCTAGATATTTCTTGATTTTATTTAAACATTTCAAAGCAGTTGATTATACGATAACAAATTTTTTAGGGCTTGTCATTTTCATTAACAGGTCTCTGTACAAAAGGGTTGCGTTAAAAGTGTTGATGTTGAGTAATTTTTGCAGCTGAAACGGGGGGAATAGCGGAATCGTGCGCAGAACTTTCGTGTTATTTCGGCGCGGTCTGCACGGAGCGGACCGGCGGCGCGCTGTGCGAGTGTGCGGCGGCCCCCTGCCCCGATACCGATCTCAACATGCTTGTAAGTGCAACTTTTAACTTATCAGGTAGTTTATTTAAACATTACAATTAAACCAACAACTTAAAAGCGTTCTTAATAGTAGGCAAGTATGTACAATGTTACATTGGAACGCGGTTGGCGATCTCGGGATTTCCAAGCGAATTTTGGTAAATTACTGGCAAAATAAATGTATACGGAAAAAATGTTTACTTTGTGATATGGGCACAATAAATTATAAATAAAAATACAAGCGTTTAAATTCATTCATACTTAATGTCGTATATTTTTTTACAAGCATGTCGTATATTTTTTTACAAGCATATTGATATAATACAGTTTCCCAATATTGTATTTAAATAGACCCACGTTGTGGTTATATTTATATCTGTGGTCATATTACCGCTTTCAGCATTTCTAATGTGATATAATCGTAATATACATTAAAAGGAAAATTCCACAATAGTTGGAAGTCGAACAAGAAAAGAAGCGGAAGCTTTTCTCTGAAGTATTCTCAATGCGCATGGCGTTCCTCAAGAAAACCTTTGAAAGAATCTTTGAAGGTTGCCACTGACTGATTGTTAACCTTTTGTAAAAAAAATAGTTGTAGATTCAAAGGCAAAAGCAGTTCAAATGCAAATTAACAAGAAATTATCTCTTCTCTATCCAAAATACCTACATTGGTATTGTGTGTAGCGTTAAAGCCGGAGTAAGCGAATCATGTTGTTAGAACTCGCATGATTCTAGTGGCACTCGAAGGCTTGTAAGTTTAGTTAGTACAGCTACCACTTATGCACACGTACGGATATACAGGGATTGAACACAATATAACACACTGCACAAAGTAACAACTTCGCATCATTATCAAAGTACGTGAATAGCAAGATATTTAAATAGACAGAGATAAGGTGAAAAATATGATATTTTATTGCATATACAGAAAATGTTATATTGCATAGTATAAAAAAAATGTAAATTTGTGTCTCAAAGGGATGAAGGCGTTTTTAATTTGCGAATCGCTTACTATTCTTTTTTACTGCACACGGGTACTGGACCAATGGAAAGCTAGCATTATATTAATACAGGTAAAATAACGTAACTCTTATAGCCCTAAAATAGATATAAGCAACCACAAAGATGATGACACTTATACATATAACACTAACAAAACATAGGTTTCTGCCATATCACGGCAATAGCTAAGCTGTACATTCTATCTAACAACCCTTTTAGTAATAAAATGTTCCAACTACCCCCTCAAGGGTAACATTTATTTTGGCTACGTTTTACGGAGTTTATATTGCGTTTTGGTCTTATAAGTTATCTTACAAGTTGGTCTTAGAAGTTGGTTATGGAAATGTATGGGTTGTAACAACGATACAACTTCAAGTGATTGTGTCCGTTTGTTACTAATATTAAATAGAATAGAAACAAATCGTAGTCGAACCTTTTGGCATAACGGTTACCGTTCTAGTCTCCAAGTTGATGGGAAATAAACTAAGTGTTTGTAAATGTGAAACCTTGATACTATGTTTTTGTCATTACATAAATAAAGCGTTTCTTAATATAACGTATTGTTTTACTAAAAACATTTGCCTCTCAAATGTCTTAATCTGCTTTTTGACACAGCATTTAAACATACATATATGTATGTATGTATGTTACGTTACGTTATGTTTTGTTCTTTCAGAGAATATAATAATATATAGGTTTAAAAGCCTACCGATAATTCGAAAAGGTTTTAAGTGACGTAATGTGTTATACTAAAAATAATCCCTATTGAACAATCAATCATCTTTGAATAGAGGTGGGCTATTAGAGGAAATTTCTTTACGAGTAGACGCCCTTGCACGTTAGTGAGACGTTAATGGCGCAATTGAAGGCAATATACATTATCCTGTGCTTTTTGCGAGGAAAATGATTAAGAGCAAAATTTTGCTTTTTTCACAAGGGTCGCGAAAGTTTTTCTTTAACGTTGCTGCCAACTTTGTTTTTTCGGCAATAATGTGGGATGTTACGTAAAACGTTCAAGCAGTTTAAAATTAAACATTCATGTATAAATTGTATAAAATGCGAGGTAGTGTCGGTAGGGTAATAAATTGATCCTTTTTATGGAATTTTTGTTTCGTAATTCTCAAAGTAACATTTTCATAAATTAAAGTGTGAGAATTTCAAACTAGATAACTACATTTACAGGAAAAACACACACGAACTTAGCCAAAAGTTTGCCAACTACAAAGCACACTGCATTAAAATTCAGGAAACTCCCTCGACACGTTAACAATATTTGGTACAAATTTTCCGTACAAATATCATTCGAGTTCAAAAGTGCTAACATCAATAAAAACCAACAGGTATGCGGGAGTGATGGTAAAACTTATGAATCGGAGTGCCACCTGAAGTTGCAAGCCTGTCGTACACAGGACGACATAGTCGTTCAGGCGTTTGGACCCTGCAAACTGTCAGAAATAACAGGCACAGCTGGACCCCCGAGACCTTCGTCGCCTATTCAGTTCACGCAGCAAGATGACGGCGCTGCGTCAAAATCTACACGACATTTGCTAAATCCTGAAAAATATTATAACAAATACGAGTGGTCAATAAAAGAAACGCCAGGCGACTTAGAAAATTTGTTTTCTGGACAGAAGATTAAAGGTAAGAAAACGTTGCTTAAATTATAAATGTTGCATTAAATTGGAAACAGATCTATTAAGTTCAATTTCAATTTACATTTATTAGGACTCAATTAAAATCTATATAATTATAACGAGAGATGTATAAATTTTTAAATTTTTCTAGTATCTTTTACATTAAAGATAATGAGATAAGTTATCTCTCTCTCTCTATCTCTCTCTCTCTCTCTCCTCTGTTTCCATTGTTTTCTTTTTGTGTAACATTATAAAGGTTCTTCTTATAAGTTATGAATGTACATATGTATATACTTGACTTGATAAAAAATTTAAAAATTGGTATACATTTTGTAAATTATACCGAAGTTAAATCTAAAGACACACAAAAATAGCTATAGGAACGTAAAATGAACTGTAGTAGGAACATAGGTTAATATTACGTTTATTAACTTTCTAATGATCTGATTACAATTTATATGGGTACATTTTTCTGGCTTGAAAGACATTTTATAATATCACCAAAATAGTACAATAAAATAGTCACAATACCTACCTCAGAAACAGCTCAATACATCCTTAACTAACGTTCATTTTGTTAAGATTATAATTTGTTCCTTGTACCCCTCGACATTCGGTGACACCGGGGCTTCCGTCCTTAACTTTGTCAACATTTAATCTTACGCAGTTGTAGAGACATGATGTACGTCTTACAGATTTCTCAATGGGATTCAAGCAGTTGTTATTATTATTATTAATGTTTTGTATTGTACAAAAGTAATACAAATTGGTATTGTAAAGGATAGATAAAAGCGAGCTTATCGTTAATAGAGATCTCTTTCAGCCTACAAATCCGGGCTATGAGAAAATTTTGTTACGTAAAGCAAATATTGTATGTGTACATAAGACAATCTTGTATTGAAATATAAAAATATGCTATATAATATAATACAATAAGAAATCGTTTACTAATGTAAATATGTGTTAATACACATATTAATTAAATATAATTTACCTATAGCTTAGAACAAGTCCTTAGCGGTAAGATAGGCGATTGAATAAGAAGCGGAATTCATAGATATTAATTACTACAAGTTTTTGGAAAGGAATACGCCATCCAATACACAATACAAACACTGGGCAAATTGCATTGAGATCTTGTTGAATTCGCTTGCACCACAATTGTGACTAAGTTTATTCATTAGAAATGAAATAACAAGTTGAGTGGCCAATGTTATTTAGTAACAGCTCAGTGAATCCTCAATCACGCTAATTTTGTTGAGATTACAGTCGGGCCTTTTTGTTCCCTTGTCATTCTGTGACAACGGCCCTCGCTTCCGTAACTTTGTTAACACTTAATCCTAATCAGTTTCCGAGATAAATGATGATAAATTTACAAGCACTATCTACTGGTCTCGGCAATTTGAACACCGCGTACAAAATCGTGACATTGATAAGGATAACTCGTCACTATATCTTAAAAGAAAAATACAAAGTTTCATGAATAAATCTTAAATTACATTATTGTTGTTGAAATTACAGCTGGGTCTATTTTTCCCTTATCATCTCGTGACAGCGCTCCCTGCGATCTTCATTTTGTTAACACAATAATCTGACACGGTTGCTTAGGTGAATTGTTGTGTTGTTAACTTGGATAAATCTTTGGTCTTAAAAAGATTGATGATTTATACAAGTCTATCTTATTCTAAAATTCTATTATTTAATCTTAATGATTACGAGTTCGTAATGATTAAATCAACAGAGGTTCTTGTCGAACTGTTGTGATGTACCGATTTAGCAACATAGATATTATATCTAAAAATAAGCACACAAAATGATATCTCTTGGTTGATAATTCCTGATAGTACTTCAACAAATTGAAATTTCATTTGTTTTAAAGCCAACTACAATAAACTTAATACTCAAACACGAGCATGAAAAGAAACTAAAAGTAGGAAAATTTCTTCTATTCTAGTACGAACTAGTTTTGTATTACAATGTATACACTTGTATGGAAAAACGTGTAATGGTTACTGCGTTCAATCTGACCTCGATACAGTACGTGCACGTCGGAAAACAGTTGAATAAATCAAGATGACTTGCCTATCCCTACGTTACCAGTCATTTACACTGCGCATATGTTAGTAAGATATACTGCCGCTACGCTTAGCTCGAATGCAGATGTGATATAGTATTGACGTAGGCACTGCAAGACATGTTGCTTTGATATTAATATTTTTTTTACTCAATGGATATGAGAAAGAAAGAATGCTGCCACAATAAAAATATTCAGTAATGTCGATTAATAAAGTCACATTCAATATCATGCAACGGCTACGGCAGGACTCAAGTATCCATTCTCTCTTGATAACAATGTTACGAAGTATTTCGGGAACAAGTACCATCTTCGTATTTATTGCAAATACGCAATCGACGAGGCTATGTATATTCCTTCCATGTGAAACCAACAAAAAGAAAAGGGAAAAATTACATAGATTATTTGTTTTTATGATTTACACGAACATTGCGTAAGATATTTATCAAATAGTGAAGAATATAGTTATCATAGAGGAGACTCAATGATGAGTTTGGTAATAGACGGCCATATGAATGCAATATTGGATAGTTTTGACTCCTCATCAGCCGACTAATAGTGCTTTAATTGATCACCAATATTATCAGGTTCGCAAACAGCCACGACAGCCACTGTGGGGGCAGTGGGCGCGTTACTAGGAGACCTGTGCACTGAGGATTCAGACTGTGCTGCTTTGCCCGGCGCGTACTGTGCAAGAGGAGGCTGTGTATGTCGTCCAGGTTACATCGCTACTGTGCATAGGAAAGCTTGTATCGGTAAGTACCTTGAATTCATTAATTTTTAGTTAATGAATTCTTTATTGTTGGTAAAAAAGCAATTTATGTATTTTATTTCCGAGCCGTGGTTAATTACCAACCTTTGCCTTAAACTTTCAAAAAAAACAACGGTCTAAAGAAATATCCAGCACGTGTTATAATAATTTGCTTTAAAATAAATAATTAGCTCTATAAATAATAATTATATTCAACAATATTATACACAAAAAACTAAATTACTATTGCTTACATTTAATTATTTGCTCGGCCTCTATTTTTGCCGAAACGATTAACTTGGAATTATTCAGGACAAGTGCGAATATGCACGTCGTAGATAAGCGTCTCATATCCTACATTGCACCTTATTGAGCATCAGGTAACCTCGTGATCGAACATAAGTCTACTATTTAATAACAAATCCTACATTTTAACGATAGTTCGAATTTGACGTTGAACTCAAATACAAAACTACTTTTAACGTCATATGTTACCTACATGAATAATCAGGAAATCAATAACCGAAACGCTTATTAAGACGGAATTTGAAGACATCGAACAATGTAGGTCAAAATGATTACGAGGCGTTGCTTATATCGATTTTGTTTACAGAACAATTAATGCAAGAGACTACAGAGGAATACAGTGCGTGTTTATCAGAGCCATGTTACAACCAAGGATCTTGCATAGATCTACCTGGATCCACATACACTTGTGTGTGCGATCCTCTGTATACTGGTTATAACTGTGAAGTACTAGCGCAAGATGGTCAAACGGTAGCTTACATAGAGACGCCTTCTTTTGATGGATCTTCATACATACGCCTAAAACCATTGAAGGCTTACCACAAGTTTAACATCGATATCGAATTTAAGGCGTTCTCCGAAAACGGAGTGATATTGTACAATCAGCAGAAACCGGATGGCACAGGCGATTACGTGTCGCTAGCAATAATCAACGGATATCTAGAATTTAAGTAAGTCATAGTATTTTGTATACAAAACTAGCTTTGCTCGCGGCTTCGCCCGCCTGGAAATCAGTGTCTCACAAAATCTTTCCAGCGTAATAACTACCTCGCGGGAATTCTAGGTAAAAAGTAGCCTATATGTTGCCCCAAAACCTCCTCTTGATGCGCAGATATACAGTAACCCATAAGAAATAGAAAAATGCTATTAAATCAATTATTTACTATTAGATTGTTTCCACTCCAAGTCATATCACTCACGCGAGCACCGAGCAGCCGCTACGAAAAAAAAATGGGAGAATTAATGTAGCCTATGTTCATTCCAAGACCCTCAAGTATCTCTGTATGAAACTTCATCATAATCGGTTCAGCGGTTTCGCCGTGATGACGTCACAGACAGACATACAGAGTTACTTTCGCATTTATAATATTAGTATGGATGGTGGTCTTTTGCACAAATGGTTGCCTGCTGGGCCTGAATTAAGATTGTCGACCTAAATCTCCGATTTGAATAAATTTATTGCTGAAGTGCCCCAAAGTGACGAGCCGTGTTTAAGTATTCATTCGTCGTCTTTTGAGGGACCCACATTTATATTGCGACTGACTTTTAAAGAGCGACTGTTAATTACTAATTAAAGTTTTCGTTTCAACTTATGAATTTGTTAATAGGAAGCAACTTAGAATGGTTTTACAAAACAGTCACGCGCTATTATAATTTAAATTGAATTGTGATCAATTCTTTACTTAGAAAGCACCACGATGATAATACATAATTCTCTACAATCAGGTACAATCTCGGTAACGGAGCGTTGGTTTTGAGGTCTGCGGATAAAATATCATTAAATGAATATCACAAAGTTTCCGCAAAACGGTACCATAGAGACGGCATACTATCAATAGATGACATGGAAGACATCGCTGGCCAATCTAGTGGCAATTTAAAAGCTCTAGACCTCGCTGACGAAGCATACGTTGGTCTGGTACCAACAAATGTATCCAGGTAAATTATACGTGCAATGTTTACTTACACCCAATATTTATTTCTATCTAAATCTCTAAATACAATAAAATATTAAAATAGAATATCATAAGATATAATCATATGGTGTAGCATTTACTATTCATATTCTCATTGTTTTTCGCGCCCGAATTTCAAGATGCTGCCTTAACTTTTTTTATTAAGCTTCAATTTGTCAGAAAACTGTTAAGTATTCATAAAATATATCACGCACTCCATAAACATGTACTCATCTCGTATAATCTTTCTAAAACTTGATCAATATCCGACACTTACGTAACCGAAATAATGTCTTACCACAAGCTTACCCTTTATATTTTCGAAGAGATTCTCCGTCGCATTATCGGGGCATAATAAAGAATTAATAGCTAATAAACGTTTCTGTCCAGGGTATTCGATAATATCGGCACCCGGAGAGGCTTCGTCGGGTGCGTCAAGTACTTGAGAATAATACGTCATCAAGTGACAAAGAAATTGGGTCGTCCGGACTCATTAGTCGTGTCTATAGAAAACGTTCGAGAATGCCAATCGAGTCCGTGTATGAGTATGCCGTGTAGAAACGGGGCCACGTGTAATTCTATAGAGGGATCGGCGAACGAATATACATGTAGCTGCCCTATCGGATTCCAAGGAGCCAATTGTGATGAGAGATTAGATCCATGCGAATCTAATCCCTGTGGGTATGACGAGGGCCTATTGTGTGATATCGACTCCGGAGGAGGACACGTCTGCCGTTGTTTGTTCGGCGGTGAAATTGGCTCTAATGGGAATACCTGTAATAACGGTAACTGTTACTATATCTTTATAATTCTTATATACACGTATTTTGGTATTGCTTTCGTTTGTAAATTTTCATTCACAGTGAATTTCGTAAAGGTTCAATGCTGTTTTCACATTTCTAAATTTGGTTTATGAATGTGTTAATAAAATTGCATTTGAAAATTGCATTTTTATTGCGGTTTCCAATCTAATACGAATGTTCGAAATTCAAAGATCGAATTTTTAAAATTTTCGATATGACCATGTATAAATAGCTATGAAACGTGCCGTAAGCGGGCCAGAGCTGGTCTAAGCTGAAAGTAAACTACGTAGGACGTTGATATTAATGTTTGTAATTTCGCTACCACAAGTTATAAGAGAGTTTGCTTTATGGAAAATAGGTTAAAGTTGATTAACATTTTTTGAATTAAAACTTTCAGTGTTGTTAAAATTACACGGTACGCGTAAATAGTTCATTTAACTTTATGATTAAAGGTTTTAATGAATTACTAATTATATATACTATAGCTTTTTCACAACATGTCTCAATTAAGGACTAACTATCTACGTTTGTACGTGTTTATTTTATTTATTGTCTTATATAACTTAGGTAAATTTGAAATATGACGTAACTAAAATCAAACACAGTTACCACGTCTATATTTAACATATAGTATTTTGTTTAACAAAAATTAAATAACTTAACAAAAACATTAGCTAATTCACAATCATTAAATCCCCATTTGTTTACAGACGCCAACGTAGCCCAGGAAACGTGGTCCCCGCAGTTCAATGGCACGAGTTACATCGAGTTACCGCCGCTAGAGGGCTTAGGGAGAGCGTTCAGAATCGAGCTCTGGTTTTTAACGAACCGATTCTCCGGAATGCTCCTCTACATTGGCCAGTCCAATAAAGCCAAGGGGGATTTTATAGCGATTAACTTAGTTAATGGATACATACAGTTCAGATACAATTTGGGGAGCGGGATTGCTAATATCACGTGAGTAGGTCCATGTGAAGAACAAATAATTAATTTTCAAACATCATTTACATTTGGTTTTATTTCAAGGTTTGTAAACGATTTATTAAGCAATGAGTAAATATGGGGATTCAAAACAAGGAATGAGTTTGCAGATTTTACACTTTACTTGTGAAAATATCAAATAGTAGGGACTTCATTTTAAACATAAACTTTGTCAGTGTAATGTAATCTGAATAATTGTCCTATACAGTTATATTCATATTTCATAGTTAAAATTTTATTAACAGAGGTGTTATTGTTTATATTCGATTAAGGTCCCAAAAATTGGGAACAAAGAATTAATTTAAAAGATTAGTGTGTTTGAAAATGCTTTAATTTGTTCATTGCGAACGCGGAGAATTTCAAGCGTTAGTTCGTTATGTGGAGTTCTATAATTTTAGTAAATCGTAAAGTCCATTTCGCTTTGCATGTAAATCTTTTTAATTGAGTAGAATATCATTTTGAATGTTATGTATTGTTTATCGTTTAGTTATTTGTAAAAAAATACTTTAAATAATCATTATTATTATTATTAAGTTAAATTTGTATAACCTAGCTAAATGTGTATGAAATAGTCATGAACCCTTTAAATAATAACGATAACTTCCCTTCAAATTATTTCACAAGGAAAAAATATTATGTCCAAAATATCCTACAAATCAATGTGATTACTTAAAACATCCACCGATATTTACAGTGTGTGAAGTGCTACGAAATTTTTAGATTCCGTTTCCCCAACCATCTTTCTTATTCATCAGATCACCAGTAACGATAACGAAGGGAAGATGGCACCGGGTTCGAGCAGCGCGTTTTGGTCGTCATGGAAGTCTCCAATTGGATTCTCTGCCTGCGAGGCGAGGACATTCACCTGCACCACTCAGCCATTTGGATCTAACTCTACCACTGTTCATTGGATCTCTGCCGTGAGTATACTGCTGTGTGAGCTACTCATTGTGCAGCTGCAGCTGTATTCTCAAACGAAACTCAAAACTGTCATCCTTCAAAATCGGTATTAGTGTATCCAAACAATTGAAGATATTTTTTTTTATTTAATAGAAAATACAAGGCTAAAGATATACCGACGATTTTTTTTGCGTCCCCAAAAACGTGGCAGTAATTTCCGCTGTCTGAGATCCAAAGATCAATCTGCAGGAAATAAACGAGGGGTGCTGAAGATTAAAATTAATACCTAATCGTTCAAGGAGAAGCATGTCTTATTTTTCTCAAGATATACCTGCATATTGTTTGTTCCACTAGGATAATTGTTAATAAAATCAGGCGTTATTTTCGATGCACTTGTAAAGCTGTATAATGTTTTGCCATTAAGCGCTGGAAAGCCTAATTTGCCAAAGTGTCACTGAATTGAGCTGGTAACGTTACACTGTTTAATAGCACCCATTCAATTTGATGTCATCTATTAGCTATTTCTATCTAGCACCTCTATTTTGAAAATGGTTCGTTCATTAAAATCGTAGTCTTAACTAATTCCGCCAAAGGTTTGAGTTTGATAATTATCTCAACCACTCGTTAAATCTTAACGTTACTCCATTAATCCTATTGAAGCCTCATAAAGTACAATTTGATTTTCTTAAAATACAATGGTTTTAATACCTTCAATTCAAAACTTACTTCCTCCATTTTTTGACTTATTTCTGTCTATTAATTGTAAGGTTTCTTAATATGACATTAAATTAAATGAACTGGGCGTTATTGTTGGTAACTTTATCGCTTTGAAACTTCAGTTGATGAAGTTATTTACATAATTTCAATAGTTCTGGGCATCCATCAATCTTATTTATGACGCAGCAAACTTCGACATTATCGTGGATTTTGTGATGTACATTTTTTCAGAGCGTATATCCGTCCTCACAAACTGTCAGGGGTGACCAGTAGTTTTATAGGCGCGATGCAACAAGTCTTCGTGAACGGGAATCCCTTATCGCTGTACAGCGAAGAAACGGCTAAATGTGCAATGGTAGCGGATGAGGAAAAATTGCCTTGTTCTACCAGCGGAGTGACTACATACACGGGACCACCGTGCGGCGATGGTATGTTACATATCGCTAATTAATTACAGGGCTTATCATTTTAGAACGAAACTATACACGTAAATAAACAAGTCGTTAAATGTATCGTTAACGTTAAGAAATGTGGCATTAGGAAACAAACTAATAAGTTTTTTTGTGTGAACAACACTATATTATTTACACAAACAATGCTTTATAATCCTACACATTATTTCGTTTTATTGCCGCTCATCTAGCTACCAATCTTTTCATCGTGACATTCACGCGAGTCACATTTCCGTATGCAATTTTCTAAATGAATTGTTACATCAGGTCTAACACCGTGTAAAAACAATGGCTCGTGCATCCCACTTCTAAACGAGTACAAGTGTATTTGCCGCGACGGGTACCAGGGTCGGAACTGCGAGGTGCAATTAAAAATGGAGATGCTAAACGACGAAGCACCCGTTAAGTTCGACGGGAATAATTACTACTCGTACCGAAGTAGGGGGGGACGCAGGTAAGATGAGTGTTACCAGTTTGTTCCGCCGTCATTAAACCTGAGGTGTCAACTCCTTGTTTTTGTAAATTTGTATCTGACAAGACAATGTTTCTGAAAATGATTCATATTTGAGTACATTGAACTTTACTTATTTTAAAAGTGTACTCTTTATTATTACAATTAAGTTACATTATTTTTGAGTTCACTCAAACTCTCATCAACTTATTGTGTGGGACAAAAACATTTCTTCAATTTGAATTCTCATTTCCCTTGGAATAATACTCGTCCACCTAACTTGTTTATTTTTGGTTCGTTTATCAAAGCTTCCACCAAATGCAAGGTTTAAGCAGTATTGTGAATGGTCTTTGTGTACTATTTGGTAATGAATAATTAATCATTAATAAATTAATTGACGTGCAAAATTTTGAAATTAACCTTTCCATTCCCGCTATTACTAAGATGTAACCAATGTAACACTATTTTAATTGCACAGGTTATAATAAAAATAGATTACTTTGCATTCAAAAGCACTTTTTTTACATTTCACAAAATCCCAATGGCATCTCTATACTAATCGTAAATTAAGAGGGTCGCGCTCTTTTTTTTCAAAATGATCTTGTCTACTGGCTATGGTTATTGGCTTGAGTTTGGACCGAAGGCTAAGCGAAGCTTTCCTAACCGTAACTGTGGTTTATTCTTCCAAAGTGATAATTTAAATGATAAAGCACAATATCTAAAGGGATATTCGGGCATTTGATTATATCATTAAAAAACTTTTATAGATATTAATGTTTGTTGAAAGGATTTCAGAACTAAATTAATATTTAAGACTTTCAAAGACTTTCTTTACTATAATATAAATAAAATATTTTGCCACCGTTGCTTGAAATTTTCTATTGTAAAGGCACTGCCCTTTATGACTTTATTCGAAAGGTCTTATTAAGGTCATTGTTTTATTTAGGTCGTGTAAATTTTTGATCAAATTACAAACCTAAAAATATTACCTCGGTAATCTTCCAAACTGCGTTGTCTACTATGTGTATCGTGCCATTTCGCTGTTAATCTGACTAATCTTCTATTTCTAGCTTTCGAACTAACACAGATGGTGGTGAAGGAATATTTGATGTAAGATAGCATACGAGCGACACGTCAAGCGTATTTTATTTATTTCAATACCGTCAGAGCTTAGATTAGGTAAAGAATGTTTCATATATTCTATTATTTGAACTTTTACTGTGCATCCACCACATTTGTTAATGCTCATTCGTGTATTCCATTAAATTTACAACATTTTAACGCTTATACATACTTTCAATACCGCGTATGTTTTTCATAAAAGTTTTTTTATTGATAATTACGACAATGTACATTATATCGATGTTACGTAGTACAGCGAAATATTGATGCATTTTAAGTAGGTATAGAAATTATTGATGCATTTTACTTTGTATGTAGTTTCGACACTTGTTACAATATAATACGTATAAATCATTTAACACGTAAGAATTACGTAGGTATATATGTCTTATATTCAGACGATTCGGTGTTATGCATTATTGTTAGTGTTTATTATTGCTTTTAAAATATTGTCGATTCGAAGTTATAATTCGATAATCTTATGAATAAATTACGTGATGTGCCTGTAGAAAAAAGGGTATCAGATATTTTTAACCTAACCATCGAATAAACCACTGACCTGTAAATTCACCTGACCAACAATGGAGCAGTGTAACGGTGTATTCTAACAGCTCCAAGATTATTGAGTGCTTCGTGTCCAATAACATTATGAATAAAATATATATAAAAACACAATTGATATAAAATATCTAGGAATATCTAGTATTAGAAGATTTCGGTTCGCACGAGTTTTTCGACGAAGTCGATCGTTATCAACTTACAAATTGTCATGAATACATCAGATTAATATATATAACGGACGTGACTTGAATTCACTATGAAACTCGCTAAGTCGCATGTTTCTGCTGCCTGATTTACATTAGTGAAGCTGCGAGTTTATGACTTCATGACTTAACATCTATTTTACACAGTTAGACTTATTTTTCACAATGCGCTATTAAAATCTAAGAGCTAAACGTTCTTATTAAACGTAAACGAGGTGTTACACTAGAGGTACTGTAAAATTAAACAAAATGTTATCACATAACATCAATGTATAATGTTCGATCGTTTAGTGTTTGCGTAAAACTAAAATTAATATCTCGAAGCTCGTATAGTGAATTTCACTATTGTGGCGTTTTTTCAGTATTGTATACTTTCATTTATACAGTATTCATATTTTTACGTTTAATTTGAACTTGATTATTTTAATAGTTTCTGAAATGTGGTCTGTACTTTAATAGCTTGAACATAAAAATTTAAATACAATAATTGTAAATTTGTTTACTATAACAATACAATATAGTGAAACGACTATTTCTCGATGTTTGTGTAAGTTTGCCCTGGTGCATCTTACAATGGACATTAAACTTAGGAAGTCCTCCTTTCATGAACAAGCATAAATGCGTACTATACTCCTGATAATTATTCTTAACGAAGCTACCTAACAAGAGAGCTTGCAGTGGGAGTCATAAAAGTTATGCCAAAGTTTACACATTTACATAGAAGCATACACAGACAATATTGCTTTTGATGTACTTCCGTAGTTAGAAATTATTTTAATAAATCCTTGTGTATAACACATATGTTGTACACGTAGATACCATAGATAAGTGCAAAAGGGCAATTGTCTTAGTTAATTTTCATAAAGTTTTTTATTAGTTTGCAGGTACGTGCGTACCTACTATAAGCAACTTTAGAACAGTTGCAGCTGCTTTACAACCAGAGCATGCGTAGATTAAAGTCTTGTTCGTTAACAAGTCTCCGTGTCTTTTCGATTCTCGAATAAATCCAGGATTTTTTTTAGGAATCGCAGCATACATGGCATTAGATATGAAATTAAGTTCCGAAGTTACAACGAGTCTGGTTTGCTATTGTGGCGACGAAAGATTGGGATTCGACCGCGAGACTTCATCGGCCTTGGTTTGAGCGATGGGAAACTACAACTAATCTACACTGACACCGATGCGAAAGAAGCAAATTCAGCAATACACGAAGATTGGTTCCAAAGTATTGAGTCCAAGGTTCGAGTGGATGATGGTTTGTGGCATACTGCTTCAGTCAGAAGAAGAAAGAGGCTCGCAATGTTGCAAGTTGATGACACGCCACCAGTCAGAGGGTACTCCCAATCGTTACTGGTACCCTCGAAAGCGAACCCCAAGCTGTGGATAGGTAAGATATTTTCCATTTTGACTAACGTCTTTGTCAAGTTCACAGCATTGAGTAATATTCAAAGTTTATGCCAATGTTCGTGGCGTCTAGATTTGATATTACGAAGTTTCAATCGTTTGTCATTCCTATCTCCTAGTTATATCACAATAAAAAAACACATTGATTCCAAGCTCCTTAATATTGACGAATCAATACGTCTTCAGTGTTTGACGTTTGAAAGCGTTAACTTTTTGGATGTTCACGGTCAACTAATAATATATCTCAAATTTTAAATGATAACATGAAATTCGATTAAAGCCTTTCATTAAATTTAGTTTATTTTTGTTCTAATGAATAGGAGGCTCGCCATCGTTACCTCTTGGATTGCCCGCTGCCCTATATACAGGTCTGCGTGGTTGCGTTGGCAGTGTGAAGTCAAGCGGGAAACATATCGACATTACGGCACCGATTCGACCGATGACTCCGATACGGTATTGTGATTAATTTCACAATATCATTATTATAATTCATCATCATCATCACTGACGATGATGCATTCTGTCAAGTAAAAAGATATTATTTGAGATATGAAAGGCAAAATTTTATTATTTGAATAGTGTAAAAATAGTACCTGTTGTAAAAGTACCTACCGATACATATCCGTTCCCAGATGTTCGTTTTTATTAATTTTTGTTATTCCCACCCGGTTGTCAGAAACAATGTGTAACACGAAGTGAGAGAGAATCCATGTGGTTTATTTTTAAAAATTCGAAACGGAAATGTATCGTGCCGCGATGCTGTTGTTTTTTGCAATGCCTTCTGCATAACATTCATGGAGGATTTTGTGTTTCCATTTACATACTTTAAAATGTTACATATTTAACAGTTTTTGATTGTTTTCACTTGCGGGTTCTCCATTGTTTCCTGATGTTTATATTCATTTATAGTGGGAATATTGCGATTCTGGTTTACGAGATGGAACGAAAAGAGTATTCATATCTTTAACCAAACAATGTGTTGCCATAATACGTTACGTTGTAGCTTTAGGTCTTTTAGGATAAAAACAGTATAACTTTTCAAAGTCGGTGCTCGGATTACACATGAAACGTAAAAAAAAACATGAAATGGTGAGTACACAATGTACGAAATAAAGAATATATATATCTCGTTGTTATTAGTGATTATTATATTTAGAAAGTAGATTGTTCCCTATTGCTGTCTTTTGTGAAAAGTGTAATTGCCAGTGTCTGGATTATTGTAGCTTCGTTAACAAAGGAATAATTGAACAATGTTCGTTGATATAATAAGTATGATCATACATATTGAAATTCTCGTAGTTATGGGGAGCCACATTTTTTTGTGCAAGCATGCTTGTTGGGTTTCAGTACTAACATTAACATTACGAGGCTTGTATCAAAATACCCTATATTCAAGGGTCTTGTGTAAGCCTTATGTTGTATGTGCGTTAACTTGCACGTTTTCCGATCTGAAGTGCGACAGCGAACACACTAACACACTATTTGTATTACTTTTTTAAAAGTTGGGTACAAACGTAACAACTTAATTGTACTACATATATATTGTATAAAATTGAGATAAAAGCGTTTTCTATGTTCTTTGTTATAAAATGTATATGAGCCGATACTTCAAGGTCGCTTTTACCACAAAAGTCAGTTTTAGATGATCTTAAAAATTTAACATTTTCTATTATAAATCAGGGCGAATATTCAGTAAAAATATGCTATGTTAAAATCGATTAATCAATTTAAAGTGGCGAGTGGCTGATAGATTGGCTTTAATGTTGACATTCCTTAAAAGTAATTAACAATCGTGACGCTTTTCTTCATTTACTTCAGTTGTCGATATGAAATATAGGCAGATGTAAGTGAACGACTGTGTGTTAATATATGACAATTCATGTTCCATTGATATCATTCCACGAATTAATTGTATTCTAACAGTGCCATAGTTGTACAGTAGCTGATTCTCTTAGACGTAACTACGAGTACATACTCGTACGTACGTGCATACGAGTAGTTGTAAGAACGAAATCTTACATGTAATGTAACTAGTTGTCTAGTATTAAAACGTCATTCCCCGTTTAGTTATATAAATATTGTTACACACTCAACCACGTACTGAATTTAAACTATGTGTTAATTATTTGTGATCATTAGCAATTGTGTAATTATTTTTTTAATTTATTTATATCACTGTATGACATTATTGTTCAATTACTGCCAGTGCACTAGAGTTAATTGCTACTTATTTAAAAAAAAATGTTAATAATAGTACAGTTGTGAGCAAAAATATTTACACACTTATAAATGTCGTAACACAATACTTGTTACACACTCGATAAAGTTATAAATACATATTTGAACATGATATATTTTTGCCGTGTGTTATATTATTTTTTTGCTTTAAAATATTAGGTTGATATATAAGTTACAAATGTCTTGTACGTCAATAATGAAACGCGATATAATATTGTGGACCTATTTATAACTAATTATATCCACGTCGATTGTACGGTTCATATAATTTGACCTGAATTATTAAGTAATAGCATTTTTATTGTCACGCTAATAAATCCCACACGGCCCGATGGAAATCATTTTTGACGAATAAAACAATTTACATGGTTCATTTGATTATTTGTGTGTAGCCGTGTCAAACGAATTTATTAAGGAACAGTTTATGGTTGTGGAATATTAAATTTTGGTAAGAAAACTGTGGCATGTAGGCGCTTTGTTCTTACCTAAACTGATTTTGTTTGACATTAATTATATTTCTATACATATATAATGTTTTATAAGTGATAAATATTTTACGCATCCGACTGTACATGTGACAATATCAATAAAATATAAATCATCAGATAGAACTTTTATAGACGTGTACTAAACATTTTTACTCAGTTTTTTACGGAGATTATTTTTACTTAGATTAAGTTTTTATTTACTGATGTATTTGTGACGTTCTGTAATATATGTACATAGTTTACTAAAATAGTTTTTTTACGCGTTGCTTTACTGTTGTTTACTAATGTCCATTATTTCTACTCACTTGCTGTGTTTATCTGTCGAATTATACAAGAAGTTAATCGTAGTGTGTAGTTTTAATATGGTGGTGCGTTTATAGGAGAAAAGAACAATTCGGTATCTTCGACGAGTTGCTACTATGTAAACGCACCCAAACTAGAAACCTCTATGTTGAATGATTCGATATTAAATTGTTTTAAAGTCATTATTAATTTGTATAAATGTCACGTGACGTAATATTTTTAAGCTCGACAAATTTTTTCACTTGAGAGCGTAGCATTGTTCTCGCTAGAATTATAAATGTGAATTTACATATAAATTAATTTACTAGCTGGGGTGTGTGGTAACGTTTCATGTTTTTGTTTGGTACCCATTGTGAATAATTAAATGTGTACATTTGTCCTGGTAGAGTATCGAGTTAACGGTCGTCATTCTAGTAACGCTTACGCAAATAAATCTAATACTAAGTTCGTTTTTTACTCTATCTAGTGATCTAATTGTAACATAAATTATATATAAATACTAATTTAAATTAAATGAACAATGACAATATTAAAATATTTATCTACACAGCATTTAGATTTACGTTTTATCTACGTGTTAGATGCTTCGTGGTCAAACGAGACATATCCGTTTCAATTTTAGATTAGTTCAGTCCTATTGCCGTCTATTCGAGTAGCGTTCGGACGCTATATCGGGTAAATAATGTAGATCATTTGCACGTCAGTGGTTTGGTATCAAATACTATCGGCGTAACGCAAAATTACAACACGAATGGACGGAAACTAGGCGCCACAGCAATAAATACTACCAGTAGTTACTATGTTGTATCACTGATTCTCAACATATCTTCAAGTGTAATTTCTTACGCAGCGTGTGTTTTGATGTACCTATATTAGTTTAATAAATACAAATTATAAAATTAAATGAGACTGCAAGAAGCATATGGTGTTTATTTCCCGTCCCCTATTTGGAACATCAGATCTAACCACAATGTGTGATATAATGAAAATTATATCATGATAATATTTAATTTCATAACGAAATAATCAGTAACATTTTTATGTAGCTTGAATATGGTGGAAAACAGATGAGGTATTCCTATTTAATCCACATCTTCAAGTAGGGATGTAATTCTGTTTATGGTTGGTTAGATTATTTCCCGTGGTCTTCGGTGCCAATTAATGACCTATGATCCTACTTAATATTCCCACAACACATAAAAATCAGATTCACATAACTAAACAACAAGTACTTACTCACGAAAACACACCGTATCAATATCTACGGGCTTCTAATCTACTACCCATGCGGGGCTGCGAGCAGAAATTATTATTACGGACAACCTTCCGTTATTAATGTTTTAATCCCATATACAATTAATTACTAAACCTTTGAATTTGCTTCGTGAATCGCACAAACTCTCGAGGTTTATTGCGCGTTTTGTATTGAATTAACAAGCTTTGTGAGAGATTTTCAGTGAGTTGTGCGGATACGCGTTAACGGACAATTTATTGCTAACAAACTCAACAGTCTCGAAATTGCAGCAATTTTATAATTGGAATTTGAGAAACGGGTTAATAATACAGCAATGCACGCTACTTTCAATGACACGCCACATCATACAAAAGAACACAAAGCGACGAGAAATAAGTCTTTCAGCATGAATAATATATGGCTACTTCTAATAACTTAAGAAGTCTATGAAGACTTTTTTATTAGAATCAGGCAATTTGAGGGAAGCATTATACATAGTATAAGCCTTCCTCTTGAATCAGTCCGTCTATTGATTCAAAATTAAACAAGGATAGTGGATAACGTAACATCACGCCTGTAATCCCCTAAGGGGTAGGCAGAGGAGTGTAGTACACCCCCACAATTCACCAGTTA